>ML776626.1:33745-86504 GCA_009831015.1 Picea engelmannii | reverse complement strand
TCTGATACCACTGATCCGGATTATTTTCGGCACGAAATGAGAGCGGAGATATAATAAAGAAATGCACAGAGATATTGCAGATATTCAATAATATAACAGAAATGTATTAGAGATGCAACCATAAACACAGATATACAGTAATAAATGATTTCTATAAATCAAAGAAATGTACAGAGACTGTAAAAATACAGAGTGAAAGACTCGCTAGAATGGTGGCAGCTTATCTTTGAGAAGAGATGTGACGGCTACTCGCATTCGCAAGAAGATGATTACAATGAGGCTCTGAAGTCCCTTTTACAATAAACGAGAATGCCAAAAGTCCTATACATCCAAAAACTTAACCCTAGGAGATGAAGCGCCAAAAGTCATGTGGGCCCCGTTTGGGTAAGTGAGTACATCAACTTCCCGGGGTCGTAACTTTTGCATACGATCTTCGTTTTAGGCGTGTGATAGCTCGTTGGAAAGGTATTGTCGATGATATTCATTTTTGGGGCTCAACCATGCGTTCGACTATCATTGAGAACCTCCATCTCGAAAAACCTTCATTTGGACCCTCAAAATGGCCCCGGAAGTTAAAACCTGCTAAAAATAGTAAATTGCCAAAATGGCCAGAAAACTATTTTGAGCCATTTGGAAAAGGTGGGTGGCCACCGATATCCACCTGGATCAATCCTCCCTCATTAGGAATAAATGGTCTCCATTGCGTTGAGTTCTCGGGGGAGAGGGAAACGCATTTGTTGAATCTGCATCTTGGTGAGTTGCTTGTCTTCTTGGAGAAGTCACGCTGCTTAGTTTGTAGAAATATGTCAGGAACCTGTGGTTGGAAGGTTTGGACCTTTTTAACCAGTCTGTCTATTTTAGATGACTGTGTGCAGAAGGAATCTTTGTTCTTTGCTGCAACCCTGTCGACCTGCTTCTGTTGGATAGAAGGTTCTTTGGCCGAAGCTGTGGTGGCTGCAGTATCTTTCTGTTCACCCTTTGAACAGATTGTGGAGAAGATGAATTTTGTAGTATAAGATACTACCTTGCGGAACTGTTTAGGTGGGGAAGTATTTGGAACTACCTCTGGTATCCTGTAGAGATGACCCCCCAGAGTAATAATGACACTACGGGGTCGAGACTCTTAGATAGCATGGAATTTCCACATATATGGTTGGCCCAAGAGAACATCACAGACATCCAGTGGGGAAACATCACATAATACCTCATCCTTGAAGGGTTGCATGTCGTATGACAATCTACACTGCTAGCTGACACGAAGATATCATCCTTGGCGAAGCCACCCAATGCTGTATGGTTGCGGGTGTAGTGTTGTCGACAATCCCAGCTATTTGACGACCTCTGCTGAGATGAGGTTTTTCTGGCTTCCGCTATCAAAAATAAAATGTAGCGGGGTCCCCTTCACCCACATCTGTGAATGAAAAAGGCACTCCCCCTCTTCTGAATCTGTTGGTTCTTCTGGTTGAATTGTTACAATCACGACAATAGCAGTGGGGTCTTCTTCGATGATCTGTCTTTTACCAGTATTTTCAGAATCAGATTCTGAATCAGGGTTTGGCTCCTTGTCTTTGATCTCGGCCACCAATGATTGTTTTGAACGACATTCGTCGGTGTTGTGATAGGGGATTTTGTGGAAATCGCACCATTTTCCGGTGTCCTTCTTTGTCTTCCCGTGACCCTTCTTCTCCTGTGGCTTGGACTGGTTTTCAGGAGACTATTTTTTAGGGTTTTCTTTGTCATACTTTGGTTGTTGTGGATTTGCAGACCCGAACTCCCGTTTTTTATGGTGCTTAAATTTCTGCTCGATTTTAACAGCATATCGATAGGCAACACCGAGTGATGAGATGTCCAGAAAATCCATTTTAGTTTGGATGTATCTGTGTAGAGCCCCACGGTATTTCAGAACCAAATTTCGTTCAGAGTCTTTGATACCCAGCTTGGTGCGCAAGGTATGGAAGCTATTTGTGAACTCCGAAACTGATTGGCCCTTCTCTTGTTGTAGTGTGGTCCATCTCATGTACTGGTCCTCATAGTTTCCAATAGGGTAGTACTGTTCCTTTACCGCATCCACAAAAAATTCCCAAGTGGGCTCGGCCCCATATATTCCAGAATCCTTTGTGGAACTATGCTCCCAGTAAGTTTCCCACCAATGTTTGGCATGGGGGAGAGCCTTAAGGAGTTCGAAGGTGATATTTTCCTTGTCTGAAAAATTATGAACAGATAAATAACCTTCTAGAATATTTAACCATTTATCTAGGGCATCTGCATCTATTTGACCTTCAAATACGAGAATATCAAAATTAACCTGTACCTTGAAAGGCGAGGTGCCTCCAAAGTGGCCACTTGATGAAGATGCGCCTAATGCTATTGGCAGGCATTGAAGGATGTGGAAAAAATTCTCCATCATTTCGTCCCTCTGTCGCGTGAGAGCTTGCTCAAGCAACAGACTGATAGGATCTTCTGCTCCATCATTTTTCTTTTCTTCCGCCATTGAGGGTTTCTTGGGTGTGCGAGAGTGATTTTCCTCAAGAGATACAAGCTCGAGACCCATCTTTCTATACTCGTACCTCGTCGGGGACATGCACTGAAAAACGATCAAGAGCAGCCTACTCTGATACCATTGATTCGGATTATTTTCGGCACGAAATGAGAGCGGAGATATAATAAATAAATGCACAGAGATATTGCAGATATTCAATAATATAACATAAATGTATCATATATGCAACCATAAACACAGATATACAGTAATACACGATTTCTATTAATCAAAGAAATGTACAGAGACTGTAAAAATCCAGAGTGAAAGACTCGGTAGAATGGTGGCAGCTTATCTCTGAGAAGAGATGTGACGGCTACTCACATTCGCAATAAGATGATTACAATGAGGCTCTGAAGGCCCTTTTACAATAAACGGGAATGTCAAAATTCCTAGACATCCAAAAACCTAACCCTAGGAGATGAAGCGCCAAAAGTCATGTGGGCCCCGTTTGGGTAAGTGAGTACATCAACTTCCTGGGGTCGTAACTTTTGCATACGATCTCCATTTTAGGCGTGTGATAGATCGTTGGAAAGGTATTGTCGAGGATATTCATTTTGGGGGATCAATCATTCCTTCGAATATATTTGAGAACCTCGATATCGAAAAACCTTCATTTGGACCCTCAAAATGGCCCCAGAAGTTAAAACCTGCTAAAAATAGTAAATTGCCAAAATGGCTAGAAAACTGTTTTGAGCCATTTGGAAAAGGTGGATGGTAGTCGATATCCACCTGGATCACTAAACCCATTTGATATACCACACTTTGGGAGGATCACATATATTAATTATTGCGTCAAAATGTTTTTTACTTGCATGCATGGGGACTACTTGTGGCTCGAAAGGTGAGTATCAATTTATATAGACTTGATCCTGCGCATTACCGTCCTACCGTCACAAGGGGAGGACCCCTCACCATTGTTATCTGAAAAGAAGAATGAAAAGTCTCTATCATAGAGCATGAAGGATAAGTTTCATACATTATGAAGACAACACGGGTTAGATGTCGCAAGCATATGCGACCTGAAAATGTGGTTTGCGACACAAGCGTTAGCTTGTAAAATGTTAAGAAAGTGTCGAAAATACCAAATCCTAGCAACAACAATTGTGGAATATGAAAGGTGCATCAAGGGCATCTAGATGAACTGGGTGACATTCTTACTCAACCAGTTCTTGATTGATTGTGAAGAGGCACAATATAAAGGGACTGATTTACACTATGTCTCGCTGTCAATTCTAATAGCATTATCTGCATGGATGGAGCCATATGACATGCAGTTCTTGGGAGTCAAGGATAAATCATGTCTAGATGCGCGATATCAGAACTTATGACATACTATGGACAAGGAGGGAAAGATGGAAAAAATGTTTTCTTTTATATTTATAAAGAAACAATTAGGGAAATCATTGAGAGGACACCACACATACCACCACAAGTGGTCGATGAGTATAAGGAAGTTGTGTGCTTTAAGACAAGGCACCAGTATATGTATGTACAAGCAAAAAAGGACCCGGATCAACAATGGATTCCCACACAATACATGTTAATGGAGGACGAGATTGGCCATATCATGGTATATTTGGACGATGAGTGGAAGATTCCACCAGTAGAAACAGGGCCCTCAGAGGGACAAAACCATGAAGTAGAAGAGGTAGAGGATGATGAATATGAAGGAGTTGAACAGGAAATAAGAAATGGCAGAGAAGAAACAACCCATAAGACAACACCATGCATAGATAATAAGTGGAAAGAACTAGAGACATGAAAATTAATACCACAATGCGTGAAGCCGAAATCTGTCAAGGAAGTGGCCATATAACCCCTATAAGAGGAAGACTTGGAAAATATTGGTGATCAAGTTAAAGAAGTCACAAATGAAGCGTTTCAATGTGAAACACACCATCAGGAAGAAATGCACAGAAATATACATGAATATAAGGTTGAGTTACACCAATTTATATAAGCAACAAAGCTCCTGATAGTATGGAAGATAGAGGATGAACAGACAAAATGAACTACAAAGAATGGAGAGGTAAGGCCAATAATATCTCAGTTGTTAGTGGTAGCAGGTGAAAGTAGATTGATCAAGTTAGAAACAGGGGTAGTAGAGTTCCCCACAATATAGATGTAGGAATAAGAAAGGGCACTAGGTCATATTGAATTAGTCTTATCTCAACTACCGACAGATGTATTGCAATAATTGTAGACGAGGGTGACACAAGAGATGAACTCCCGTGCGGAAAATACATATATCAATTTGGTTAAGGTTATGACAGAGAATGTAGCCTTGGATACAAATTACAACAAAGTCAAGAAGGAGTGGGATGAGGACGCGCAAAAGGTCGAAAGGATGCAAAAAACGTTCAATCAAGTCTACAAACAACTCCCATAGGCTTGGACAAAGATGGAGGCCCTAGTTGAAAAAAAATTAACAAATATAAGCGAAGCTATTCATGTATTCCACGCACATATAGTCTACTTAGAAGTGCATATGACATCGACTACTCCATCAGAAGAAAAGGAGAAAATGGAACATACAATGACCATAGTTGTTGAGAGGATAAAGAACCTAGAGGTAGAATGTGCTCAACTCTATGAAAAAACCACGGGAATCCATACACAACTAATCAAATATAGGGAGCTACAAGAGATCACCCAAAAGATACAAGTTGCACAGGAAAAGGTGCAAAAGTTCAAAGCAGTAATGGGTACATCACTGCCAGCATAAGTGGTAATGAAAATGGAAGAGAACATGAAGTTGTATTAAGAAATGAATTAGCTAAGGGAAGAGCAGTAGTATCGTGCACAAACACTTGAGGCAGTACAAGACGAAGCCTATAGGGTGACAACGGCCTTAGAAACCACTAGAGGTATAGTCAAACAGGAAGTTGAATAAAGTGTCGAGAAGATGTAGGCTCGGGTTACCGAAATGGTCGACACAATTTTGTAGAAGGAGATAGAGGTAAAGGAGAATGCCATGATAGAAAAGGAGACATTCGAAAAATTCATGGATAATTGGAAGAAGGAATGAGTGGCTCGAGACGAGCCACATGTGAGTGTTGGAGGCCTGTTGGATAGATGTTTTGGATATGTTTTGGATAATTCTTGGGAAATTCATAGGAATGGATCATCTGAAACTTTTGGCTAAGGAGCAACATGCACATAAAGAAGTTGAATCATGTTCGGGACTCAACGTGAAAAAGACGAAAAATAGTTAGGATTTTGGAATTTTTTTCCACATTGTAACGAGATTAGCCCTATTGTAAAGCTATAAATTGTTATGGGTTTTTGGTAGAAGGGTAGTATTTTGGATAATTTAGTGATGGTGAGTTCTTTTGAGTTAGTTCAGTTTTGGAGAAGTCTTGAGGAATATTTTTTAGGTATGACTGAGGAGTGAGGCTTGCACTACAGTAGAACGCCTAGGCATGTTTAAGTAATGGCTATTGTTGCATATTTTTGTAAGCACAATGCATAGTTGTAAGGAGATTGTAAATGAATAATATCAAAATCCAACCATTGTGGATGTATCCCAGATCGGGTGAACCACGTTAAAACCTTGTGTCGTGATGTGTTTGTGTGTTATTTTTGTGATGTTTATTGTTACTGCGCAATAATGATAAACTTTTATTATTCTGATTGTGTCATTGATCTATGTTGTTACGATTATGTGCACTTAAGTTAATGATGAATGAATAAATGTTAAGTGGATTAATGTTGTGCACATGGTATATTGAATGATAATTAAGGGTTAAGTAACAGAAAATGTGCACATAGTAGATGAATGGATAATGCATAGTATGATTATGTTGAATGCTTCACTTCGCCTCATCACTATTGAAACTTGGTTCCAGCAGCCCCTCTAGATGCCTCGGGTGAGACTTCACTTTCTTGCAGGCGATGTCAAAAGGGCCGATGTCTAAGGATTTTTTTGGTTTATTAATGATTAACCCTGGGTCTTCCCATTACACACCAACAATGGTTATGGGGATGGTGATCCTGGATGCAATTAGGTTAGTGCACCTATCCTTGTAAAATGTAATCACAGTCAATTTATTAATGATATCACATTGATGTGCATAAACAGATTAGATGAAAAACGATAGGAGGATAAACTCCACTGAAAAGGGAAAATGGGGGACTTAAGTCCAAGGGAATATTTTATTAATATTTATGAAAAGTGTAATCTATGAATAATTATCTATCCTAAGTTCCCGAGGGATGAGAACAATTCACCATGTGGTTAAAGCTAATTTTGAAGGTGACATGTGTCCATTTTAAGGCATGCAATATATATTGTTGGCCTTAGAGTATTTCGAGGGAAGAAAAATCGTTCATATCATTCCTTGATCATTCAAACTGACACTCCTCTGGGGGAACCTGGAACTGACTTCCATTGTATAACCCTCTACTTGGGAAAAATGGTTTATGGTTGAAGAGGCGGGTGTTTAGGTCCATGAGGATTCTCTCTAGGTGAGATATTTTCCGATGAAAAGGTGGGTTGTCAGGCCCGTCAAAATTCTCTCCAGGTGAGAGTTTTGTTGGGAATTGTTCCCTGGTGCGCTTGGAATTATTTGCACTGCTCTGAGACTTGATGTATTTCCTATTGCTGAAGCTATGGAAGGGAAGTGGGGAATTCGAAGGACTGTTGAGAAGAAATGGGGAACACTAACTAGGGTGGGACAAACATGTGGGGAATGAGATACTGTAGGCTAGTTGCAGTAGTGTGCACCTTGGACTGAACAATTATGTTGATTATTAGACCTTAGCCTATAAATAGGATCATTTTTCCCTGGTATATTTTAATCCCCAGCTCAGGGATGACTTGTTGCTGAAATTTTATGAGAAACATAGTCTATGGCTAGGAGGGACGTCTCATCTTTGTGCACAATTGGTGACTTCTCATAAAAGATAAGTGTCTTTTATGTTCTTGTCTCATTTATTGTGTGCTTTAAGATTTATGTCTGATATGGGTTTAATTCTTGTATGATGTTGCATATAATTAATTTTTGTTATTCTGTATAATGCTTCTTTCACATGTAAGTGTGGTGTTGATATTCAATGTTTGTAGTCGTACATGCAGAGTATGAAAATTGCTATTAGTTATTCATGTTAAGTTAACATTATAATAATGGTCATGATTCTCTGAGGTGAGGTTAGACTAATGGCCATGCGTGTAGGGAAATACTATGTGCACACAAGAGGTTGGATTCACTTGTGCACGCAGGGAAGCAGTCTGCACACACAAGGAGAACAAAATTTGTGTATGACACCATAACGGTTATGCATACAGTAAATATCACATATTCAGAGTGGATTACACACACATTAATGTTGTGTGCTCAATATTCTTATGCACGTAGTTGTATTGTGTTGATTATGTTTTTATAATTTGTATCAGAAGAGGAAAAATTGTGTGGCATGACCCAACTTGGGGTCGAGTGTGTTACTTCAAGTAGTTCTATGCAGACCAATGTAATAGAGTAGAATCTGTGCACTATATTTTGGAGTAGAATTGCTCAATAGTAAGTTGGGTAACGCTACAAATTGGTATCAAAGAGTGGTACCCAACTATGAGACTAGGTACATTAAATATTGGTATCAGAGAGTGAAACCTAGCTAGGAGACTGGGTATGTTACACCCACACAAAACGAACCGAACTCAAACTCTACCATTCATTCCATCAAAAAGGAATGAAAGGGTTTCAAATTCAAACCAAAAAAACTAAAGAGTTAACAATATGTTTGTGAAAATGAAGAGAGCCTTGGTTGGATGCTTCTTCTGGATGATATCCACTGCAGCTTCTTGATGTATTCGAAGGTAAATATAATACTTTATTGTTCATTATTTAAAAGAATATGTTTGCACAATGGAGAAAGAAAGAAGAATAATCTATAATGAAGATAAGGGGATAGGGGATACAGGTTCCCTAGAATCAAATCCTTGCATCTTTCAATTGTCCTTCATCGAGAGTAAGTGGCTCCATGTGATCCAAAATTGATCTTTTAAAAACTATGGTTAAGTTTATGCATGAGTTGATTTACCATTGAGAAATTAAAAGAAGAAGGAGATTAAATGAAAGAATGTTGAAACCATCATAAAGAATGCATAATGGAAAATAATCACTAACAACAAAAAACCATAACGCCAAGATATTTAACGGATTTCGGCAAAGTTGCATACGTCTCTAAGCCTTTGTCTCAGTGGGGGAGGCTTTATTATTAATATTCAATTCTTCAAAATTACATCAGAAGTATCTAAAATGGATTAAAAATTGGTCTGGATGTGTTCTGCTCAACCTCAATAATCCAACACAACTGGCGGCACTGAAAAGGGTTGAGTGTAGCTCCCGGAAATGTCCTCCAAAGTTCTCTTCCTCAATGGCTTCCCTGCATAAAAATGGCTTAAGATTCACAAAATATTCCTCATTATGCTATTTTGAACTCCTTGGACTGTCAAAAACCTCTGGTTTATATAGATTTTGAGTTGGAGATCCTATCCCAACTTCCTCCCAAGATCTGGCCTAAAAAAGGGTTCCAGATCCTCGTTTTTGAGAAAAATACTCCAAAAATCAGGCTAAAATAAAAAAAAATGTTATTATATGGTTTAAAAACCCATATTTGAAAAATATTTGGGCCACACCCCTTTCTCCTCGGACCTTGGTCACATGGGGAGTGCCATGTGGCGTATGGATAACCCCTTCTCCCTAGTCTTCCGTTGGTTCTGGTTGTGTGGAAGGCCATGTGGCCTCTGGCTAATCCTAAGTGTCATCCCGTGCCCGGTCCTCTTTTGGTGGTCACATGAAAAAGAGCCTTGGTCAGTAGCCTAGGTCTGTTGACCGGGCGCTTAATCCCCCAAAATCCGCACTTATCCAAAATTAAATACATAGTTTTCCACGTGTCATAACAAGTAACACGGTCTCCCATCTAGTTAGCCCATAGTTGTTAGTTCGTTGCTCGTTCGAGAGGTTAGGAGGTCGATCTCGATGGAGGTGGAAACAAATTTTTGAACCGTCCCTCATTGGCCTCATCTGGGGTGCCATGTGGCTCCCTATGATTGGGCCATGTGTCGTCTCTAGATTGGACCGTACCAAACTAGTCAGCGAACAATCATCACACAGTCAGCGTCGTGCATCGCCTCACTGCCACGCGTCAACCTATCACTGGGCCACTTCATTGCCACCTGTCATCTGTACCCTGCCATGTTTCATTCGTACCTTGCCACGTGTCATGACCTTAGCCCACCACATTATCGTAAGGACTGCCACGTCAACGTCCATACAGTCCACATGTATGCCAGATCAGCACCTGAAAACACAAAAAATGTCTGACACATGTGACCTCCTAGTGCTACTACGTCATCATGTTGATGTCATCTACCACGTCATCCTGACGTACTTCTGACATCAGTAGTATGGCCTCTGATTGTTGACTTTGAATTTTTTTCCCCTGTTTGGAAAATAGTTCAAATTGCCATAGCTTTTGTATACGGTGTTTATTTTCAGAAAAAAAACATACTACTAGAATTGGCATGATGAGCCTTACGCGATGACACTAGTTTTGCCCGGTTTTGAGAACTTTGAAATTTTGGCCTTCCTAGATCTATTTTGGATCGCCATGTCTTTTGGCTGGCAATGGAAAACCAAGGGAGCATTTGAAGTGACCACCCAAGATATAAAATTTAAGTGTTGTTCAAAAGGGGAGCATTTGAAGTGACCACCCAAGATATAAAATTTAAGTGTTGTTCAAAAGGGCTCGACTTCGATTATGTCCATGCATGGGCCAGATCCAACTTCCTCTTCCTCACTTGACCGAGGATGGGAGCCAACACTTGGGGAAAGAGGGGGAAGCATATTGGAACAACAAAGGATGGGAGCCAACACCTAGGTTAAGATGGAGAAACGGATTGTGTTCCAATCACGAAGAGGCCCACTCAAGCATAGTAAAAACCTAAACTCAATAAAAAGATAAACCTGATGTGGGCCAATTGTGCAGTAAAAACCTAAGAGTAGTTAAAACCTAAACCTAAAGTGGTCATTAATAATATCACAATTATTATGCTAATTAGTTTAATCACCCTTTAATGATGAATGAACATGTTTTATCATGTAGGAAGTTAAGGCTTTAAATCACAGCCAAGGCTTCAAATCACAGCCTTTCATTTATTATGACGAAAAAAAATATTCCAACCATAATTAAAAACCCATTAAATAATTAAATATAGCAATTCTCAATAGATGTACGCCTATCAACATAATTAAACGAAGGGAGCGTTTGAAGTGACCACCCAAGATATAAAAATTTTGTGTTGTTCAAAAGGTCTCGACTTCGATTCTGTCCATGCATGGGCCAGATCCAACTTCCTCAATTGACAGAGGATGGTAGCCAACAGTTGGGTAAAGAGGGGGAAACATATTGGAACAACAGAGGATGGGAGCCAACACCTGGGTTAAGATGGAGAAACAGATTGTGTTCCAGTCACGAAGAGGCCCACTCAAGCACAGTAAAAACCTAAACTCAATAAAAACATAAACCTGAAGTGGGCCAACTGTGCAGTAAAAACCAAAGAATAGTTAAAACCTAAACCTAAAGTAGTCATTAATAATATCACAATTATTATGCTAATTAGTTTAATCACCCTTTAATGAACATGCAGGGAGTTAAGGCTTGAAATCACAGCCTTTAGTTAAGACTTTAAATCACAGCCTTTTATTTATTGTGACGAAAAAAAATATTCTGAACATATGAAATCCTCTCCAAATCTCATTTATAATTAAAAACCTATTAAATAATTAAGTATGGCAATTCTCAATAGATGTACACCTATCATGAACATGCAGGGAGTTAAGGCTTGAAATCACAGCCTTTAGTTAAGACTTTAAATCACAGCCTTTTATTTATTGTGACGAAAAAAAATATTCTGAACATATGAAATCCTCTCCAAATCTCATTTATAATTAAAAACCTATTAAATAATTAAGTATGGCAATTCTCAATAAATGTACACCTATCAGCATAATTAAATGAAGGCCAGAACACGCCAATGCCCATTGCCAAGTCACACGATATTTCTTCACCAAAAATCAATATTTCTTTATATTGAAATTAGCGGGTGTGAATGGATGTTACTCTTCTATTCCAGCTAACGAGTTTTTTCGACATGGATTTATGGAATTCATTACCATATTTTGACGTAAACCTTTGAACAACTCGTTGTCAACAACCTAAAAAAACAGAATCATTAGAAAGACATCAGATAGTCATCAGCGTACTTTATTTTGGTAACAAAGTTTCTCTCCTGTTAATGAATCACTAGAATTCTGTTACCCGAAATTTTGCAAGCAACGTTCTAAACGTTGCTTGCGCATCGCCTACCGAAATTTTTTCATGACCGTGACAACTGCCACATCAAATCTCTTCAACTGAAAGAGTTACGGAACGTTTGCCATGACATCAAACGTCTTCAACGGAAACAGTTACGAAAAGTTTGCCACGATAATAAAATTAATTTTTGAAATTTTTTATTACGTATTTAAGACGACGACCATAGAGTTAATCTGGAGTGTCGATTTAGCAAATGGGCAATTCGGGAGTGAAAGTAAAAAATCTATAATAATAATTCACTACTTAAAACGTTTAAACTAAGTTTTAAACTAAGCCTGGCGTTGTTGCAGTGCTTCCTCTACTTCCACCAATTTCTTTAATCATTTTGATATTTTCAAACTTCCACAATCAATTCCTTTTGACTACCATAAACTGAGTTGAAACAGTCACTAAAGTATCTCTATTGTCACCAATAGTTTGATGGTGAGTTGATAATGAGATGAAGCAGTAATCTGAATTGATATATAATTTTTAGAGATCCGAGAAATCTCTAGATCACATCTGAATGGATGAATTATAATTTTTAGAGATGAAATTGCAGGTATTGGGTTGTAGAAAAAAACAAAACATGAACGTGAAGCGTTTTAGTTTGACTTCAATCCAGGATGATGACAAAATGTAGCTGAATATTCTTTGGATTTGCACTGCGAAGGGAAAGGATTAGCCAGCGTGCGTGGTTGCAGTTACATATTTACTATCAGTATGTCTAAATTATATTGTAAAGTAAGTAATATCAAGTATGATTTTTCAGACAACAGGATTGCCTCTATAGCTCAGTGATATATTTTCAGACAACAGGATTGCCTCTGTTGCAGTTACATATTTATTATCAGTATGTCTAAATTATATTGTAAAGGAAGTGATATAAAATATGGTTTTCAAACAGCAAGATTGCCTCTATAGCTCAGTGGTAGAGCGTCAGTCTTGTAAACTGAAGGTCCGTAGTTCGATCCTGCGTGGAGGCAGTTTTTCCAACAACTTCTTTCCCTTCTTGAAATGTGTTTTTTTTTTTTCCACGAATTCAAGCGATCCCCGCAGCCTTCTATGTTTTTGGATGTTCCATCGAATGCCAAGTAGGTAGCTAAGTTTCGACTTCTCTTAACATCTTTGCAAATAAATATTTCTATGTTACTTCTCTGCCAGACTTGGCTTGGACGCATATGAATCAGAGGCTGACAATTTATAGACGCCTGTAGCGTCTACGTCTTCCTTAACTCAATTTAAAAACATACAACATAACATATTTAAAAACACATTTAATTATAATATGTTTTGGATAATTAATTAGTCAAAAATGATTTAGGAGTAAAGGAATGTCTCTTACTTTTGTTTATATATAATTTAAAATGAATGATTTAGGAGTAAAGGAATGTCTCCTACTTATATATATATATATAATTATAATTTAAAATGGTGAAATAGAAAATTAATATTTTTTATTTCAAAACCATAAGTTTGAAGATGCTAAATTTAAACAAGAATGTTATCAAATTCAAAATTATAATGTCACTTCAAAGAAGTGGCACCTAGTTGAGTAGATGTAAGGAATTTGTAATGCCTTTTCATTTGAATTACCTTTCTCTATGGTAGTCATTTTAATTAAATCTCAAAATGTAAAGTTTTTCGGTTTTAAAGATTCCCATTGCCTCCATCTATTTGTCTCTACTATGTGTGATTTCATACATTTATCTATATTTGTCTCTCTTCATGAATTATTTTGCATGCCTGAAATCCAACAAGTGGTATCAGAGCTAAGGTTAGGTGAAGGTTTGTAAGAGTCGAGGGAAGGTTGTCATTCACGCATAGAGAAGGAGAGCCCTCTGTAAGAGAATTGATGGTTTGGCGCTCGGTTTGTGAGGAGGAAAACCCCTATGAGTTTGAAAGGTTGCTAAATGTTGAGGAGAAAGGTCGACAGGGCAGTGGAGTTGGAAGCCATGGCAGTGGTTAGAGCAAAGTTTTCTCTTGGGTGTATTGCTTATGTATGCGAAGTTCTGTAGTTTGAAGGATGCATGCAAAGTGTTTGATGGAATGCCTCAACGCGATGATCGTGAACCAATGATCCAGATTTTATGAGCATAATGAAATGAATACAGATTTATATTATTAACACAGAGATACAATGAACAATAACAAAGATACAGTGAAACTTGGCTTCTATTCAATAAAGAAATATGTTGACACTATAAAATGCAAACTAAAACAAGCTTGCTAGAATGGTGTTGGCTTATCTCTGAGAAGAGAGGTGGCAGATGTGCTCATTCAAAAGAAGATGAGTACATTTAGGCTCCAAAGGCCTTTTTACATCAAACATGAATGTCAAAATCCTAGACATCCAAAAACCTAACCCTAGGAGATGAAGCATCAAAAGTCATGTGGGCCCTATTGGTGTAAGTTGGTACATCAACTTCCCAAGGTCGTAACTTTTGCATACGATCTTCGTTTTAGGCGCATGATAGTCCATTGGAAAGGTCTATCCGAGGAATACATATTATGCTCTCATACTTTGACTTTGTCTACAGTGTGACTGTGGAAAGCCCAAAAAATGTTGTTTAGGGCTTGAAAATGGCCTCGAAAGTTCACGACTCAAAAAGCTAGGAAATAACTATGAAAATGAAAACTGCATGTGTGCCATTTTGAATAGGTGGGTGGCCATCGATATCCACGTGGATCAATCCTCCCCCCTTATGAGGAAATGGTCTCCATTGCATTGAGTTCCCCCATCATATGAGGAAATTTTTGTTAAATTCTGCCCCTTGTGAGCCACTTTCCTTGGTCCATGAGTTGTCATGCTTTGACAACCCGATAAAGATCGATCCTCTATTGTTGAGTGCCCTTGACATATGTGTCTATGATATGAGTAGTGGATTAATGTTCCATGTAGTCAGGGTTGAGCTCTGTTGGTTTCAATTGTTCTGCTATCTCTTAGGTATCCAATAATGGTGGAAAATATGGTCGAAGGACGTCTACATTAAACATTGGGTGCAAGTCAAGGAAGGGGGCAATGTTGAGCTCAAAATAAATGTCACCCACGACCTTGGTGATGGTGTAAGGTCCATAGAGGAGTGGACAAATATTCCAATGGGGTCCCATAAGGCGTTCTTTATGCAAATGTAGCCAAACAAATGGTTCCATTGCCGCGACTGAGAACTGTAACTGAGGGGAACGTTTGGAGTTCGAATAAGGAATAGATCACAAAATGGGTAGAGAGGAAGCAACAAATCTTTTCCAGAGAACATAATAGGAACCCATGGCTCAATGATGAACAATGGTTGCAAAGGTATGTGTTTACAGACCTTGTCGAAATCTTCTTTGGTGAATTTATTATAATTTTGACGAATATAAGAAGCCAATCATTGTGTAAATAACCTAGTTGGGGTGAACCACATTAAAAACTTGTGTCGTAATGTGTTTATGTGTTATGTTTATGATGTTTATTGTTACGGAAAAATGATGATAAATGCCTAGTATTCTAAATATGTCATTGATGTATGTTATCATGGTTAGGCGCACTTAAGTAAATGATGAATGAATGAATGTTAAGTGGATTAATGTCAAGGACAGGGTATATTGAATGATAATTAAGGATTAACTAAAAAAAATTGTGCACACGGTAGATGAATGGATAATGCATAGTATGGGTATGTGAAATTCCTCACTTCCCCTCATCACTGCAAAAAATTGGTTCTTGTAGCCACTCTAGATGCCTCGGGTGAGACTTCACTTGTTTGCAGGTGATGCCGAAAGGGTCGATGTCTATGGGTTTTGTTGGTTTATTAATGGGTTTTGTTGTGCGCCAACAAATGTTTCCATTGCCCAGACCGAGAACTGTAACTGAGGGGAATGATTTGGAGGCCAAATAAGGAAGAGATCACAGAATGGCTAGAGAGGAAGGGATGAGAATTTTCCATAGAACAAAATAGGAACTCGTATCTCAAAGACGAACAATGATTGCAAAGTTATGTGTTGACAGGCCTTCATGAAATATTCTTTGGTGAATTTCCAATAATTTTGACTAAATAATTAGAAAGGATAGTCAAGAATGTTGGGAGATATTGAGTTGAGGCTCTGAGAAACTGGACCCATGAGTTGATCAGAAAGTTGAATACAATAAGTAATAAAGTTTCTTGCGTTTTTTATTTTTGGTTGAATAGTGTACTGGGGGGTTACATTACATAGTTTGCAATAGATTTTACCAAGTCTATAGTGTCATAGAGAGGGAATTATTCAAGGATCTTCACAAAAGATTTTTTAACACATTGTCTACCTGGATAAAGATGTTGTTGTGCGACAAGAATGTTATGAATATGGAATTTAACTTCTAGGTGCCTTCGTGCACATAAGGGGACTGGGGGATGACCATAGGATGGTCTGACAATGTAAAATGATGAGCAAGGAATGGATGGACTGAGAATGCTGAGAGAGGAAGATATCGACTCAAATAGAGAGATTGGAGTATTTCACTATGGGAAAAAGTTTAGGTATAATAAGAAGGATATTGTGGCTAGGAGAGAAGAGAAAAATAGAGTGTTTGAGAAAAACGACCCTGCACAATACTTCAAATCACACCATCTAGAGAAAGGAAAGAGAAATAAAAGGATCCTCAGTGAAATCCATCAGAAGAAGGAAGTCCATCTTAGATCGAAATATGTGTCCAACCCATGAACCTGTGTGAATCACCAAGATATGAAGAAGAAACCAAAACTTTGTCAATAGCAATTGTAGTTAGTGGAGGGAGTCAGAATAGTAGTCATAAGAGTGGAAGTAGTATAGCGAACCAAAGTCGGTCAACATCACCGAAGGTAAGTACTACACAAAATACAATGGAAGGAATAGATAATACATTAAGAATTCTTGAATTCCAGGAAGCGGGCTCGAAAGACCTAGAGAAACATCTATTGTATATGAGGCTATATGGACTATGAAGAATTTATAGGTTGAGGCAACAAATATTGTGTAGTTAGCCATGACGTTTATAGGTCGCGCACTATTTTTTTGTAATTTTTTCAATTTTTCAGGGCATGATGAGAAATATTGTCGCGCATTCAAATTAATGAGAGACCACACATCATATGCGTACATAATCCAAGAATAAAATGTC
This sequence comes from Picea engelmannii, assembly GCA_009831015.1. Lineage (NCBI taxonomy): Eukaryota > Viridiplantae > Streptophyta > Pinopsida > Pinales > Pinaceae > Picea > Picea engelmannii. The sequence continues at coordinate 69,486 of ML776626.1, read as the reverse complement.
ACAGTAGAAGGAGGAGTTCCGCAGTATAATACTCTGAGAGGATTTAATCAGGGTGGACGAGGAGGATTCAACAAAGGTCAAGGACGAGGAGGTAGAGGAAAAATCATTTGTTATAATTGAAACCAACTAGGAAATTTAGCAAGAGATTGCCCGAATCCTTTCACGACATGTACATACTACAGAGCATTGGACCATGCGACTGAAGACTGTCCTCGATTGATAGAGAAATCACAGGAAAGAGGGAATCAAATCCAAAACATAACCATAATCAGAACATACAGATGATAGTGGTCGAAGCACGCAATGAACAACCTAAGATAACAATAGTTACATGTGGAAGAATGTGAACCAGAGCAGAAAAGACAGATCAAGGGAATAACATTCATCAGTGGGTAAGGAATGTTGTGAATCCATTACCATTGTTTGAACCAAGGAAAGAGAAAGAAACTTACCATCAAGAAAGGAAAAAAATGATGGGAGCAGACTGGATAACATCAACTTCAACTGCACCACCGTTGCATGATAAACCATCAGTATATGATATGCCTTTGGTCTATGATTATTCTGAGAAAAGAATTGATGAGGTAAGTACTTTGAACAGATTTTTAACAAGTTTCTTTGATTTGATGAAGGATGAATCTGTGTCTATGTAAAATGATTAACCATTGTGCCCAATAAAAGGAGTGACTTGTAGAACACAAAGAGATTAACTCGGTGCATAGTAATAAGCAAACAAATAGGGAGTTCAAGATCAATGCACAGATAGGAGCCTATCAAATGGATAATATAATTCTAGATTTATGTTTAGATGTAAATGTTATATTGAGACAAACTTGGGAGATGATGGGCCAGTCGAAGTTGATTTGGTCTTATATCCAGCTGAGACTAGAGAACCAACATAATATTGTTCTAGTAGGAAGGTTGATAGGAGTAAATGCCAATATTGATGGAGTACACAGTGTAGCAAACTTCGAAGTGATCGACATAATATATGGAAACACACCATATCCACACTGTTGGGAATCGATTGGGAATTTCATAATAAGATGATCATTGACTTAAAGAAGAGGTAGATGGTATTCAAAGTGGAAAACTTTAAGGTAAACATGCCATTAGACCCCACTGAAGGGAAAAGGTATGTGCAACCAGTGAATAGAAAAGATATTGATAATCTATACTATATGATAGTGCAGATGGATTATTACGTGAACCCTACCACCGAGGGCATACTCATTTGGAGTATTATCTCATGTGTGTCAAACTCAAAAGATTCTATGGAGAATTGGAAACAAAGACTACACAAAGTGTCTACCAGAAAGTGTTCTCGAATTACCAGTGCATTGAGATGGATTGGGACTGAAATATTCAAACCATCAAGGTATATTGGCCTGGCACCTATAGAATATTTTATCAAGGAATTTTAAATTCATATTCTAGATCAACAAAGTCCCTTGACTTAGGATGTCACACTGAAAGAAACTTCATCGAGATGGTGGGATATGAACAAAGATAGCATAGGATATTAGCCATAGTGTAAGAGGTTAGTACAAGTCAAATTTGGGACAAAGAATGAAAGTATTGTGCCAAAGTACAGTGGATTAATTTTTCTAGCAGATCATGTTATGAAGTGTATTGCGCAATGGAGATCGGTACTGGAGCAAGAATGGACTCATTTATTTTTGCATACTCTAAATACAGTTCCCAAGAATTGGTACATCGAACTAGAAGTACGTCGAGGGACAGGATATTGGGAATAATTGACCAGGAACTTCAATGTAACCTTCAATTTTGAAAATAATAATCCTTTGATTGATTTAACATTGCAGGTGTTGAAGAATAATATTTTTCCATTGGAGGACTACTTCTTGGGATCAACACTTTTGTACAATGCGCCTAGAGTCACTTTGACATTTGAAGAGGTCTTGTAATGTTGTAATGTCATAGAAGAAGCCCAATACAAGGAAGATCCAAGGAATTTGTAGATATCATAGTGTTATAACTCGAAATTGCACCACACATGCTTACCTGGCATCAGGCCAACTCATATCCCTTCTTTGCCAAAGCACTACTGAACAACTATTTCAAAATCCTCTTTTATAAAGGCCCACGTGCCCTAATCCATTACTGCATGCATGTACACGCTGGCTGACCCAAAACAACCCGCATGGACCGACAAAAGCATGGAAAAAGGAAATTTGTCAACGAAACAAAAATCTATGGGTGAGTTAACTGAAACTCCCGGCCATGCATGGCCGAGGGTTCGTCCAAATACCTAGCTCCTTGTAGCCTATAAAAGAAGGGGTAGGGGTCCCATTTGGAGGAGGAAAAATATAGCAAAGAAACTCTGTCCATTTACGTATTCCATTGTCCCAACCCTTTAGCCTTTCCTCGTGCCAAAGGAGATTCAAAAGCAAAGTAGTTGGAGGACAGAAGAAGAGGAGCCCAAGATCAGGTTCAAGGAGCGGTGGTCGGTCTCAACTTTTTGTAAGTTGATTCATTCAAAGTAATAAAGAAAAGGATTTTCCCGTCCCAATTCATGAACTGTTTATAGTTTGATCAGTATATGTTTGGATTTCTAACCCATTAGTATAGAAGTAGCATGCATGCATATTTGTTGCTTGTCTTGAATTCAAGTCATTTTTGGAAGGAGTATTGCGAACAAGTAATCAAGCACAATGGAGGTTCGACATCAAATGCCGGGAACGAGGTAGGTTGATCTTTCCATGCATTTACTAATAAAAGGGGATTTAAATCTAGGGATGAAGGTAGAAAGTAATTTCTATTCGTTCATATCTTCATGCAAAGTCTGAACTCTATTTGTTAGTTCGTAGGGAAATTTTCCCAACAACAGAATTGGCAACCATACTGGGGAAACTCTCTAGGGTTCTTGGAATTTTATTTAGTTTTTGGGTAGTTTAAAGACTAGTTTTTCTTGTCTGTCTTTTCTTTTCGTTTCTGTAAGGTCTGAGGTAGAAAGGAGTTTGGTTTTCCATACCATCTTTCCCTGACTTTTTCTTGACTATGTTTTTCGGGACCCACTGAGATACACGCGGCCTGCACAAGCTCTGCACGCGTGTACCCGTGCCCTACCCTCTTACAACCCGCATGTGAATGCTAGCTATAGAGGTAGCAGTAACGTGTAGAGTTCAGAGAACCTCAGAGGTAGTCATCCTCTTCCCTGTCAGAATCACACATTCTCAGGGGGTTTTCTGGAATTCTATCTGAAGTCTTGTTTGCTAGTAGTCCTATCTCAGATTATTTTTGCTTTATGATTTTTTTTTCTTACATTATTTTTTTTTTCTATTAGAAAGAGTATCCAAGCCTTCAAGGGATCTTGGTTATCAATACCAGTGGTCTCTTCCTGGTTTGGCCTATCTTTTTTCATTTTTTTCTTAGAGTTTAGATATACACGCGTCCTGTACAAGGTCAGTCTGTGTGTACATTCCCTCTGTCTCTGTTCAGCGCGCATTTGCAGGCGTGTTGTTTGAGTAACAGTCGCGTGCTTGTACATGATACTTTTTGTTAAGGGTAAGGAAGTCATCATTTCCCTTGATAAGAATTATTCCTCTCAGGTGTTTGAATCTCTGTGTGAGAAGTCAGTAGCTTAGGATTAATCTTACCCTTAGCTTGCTTTTTCTCATTTAAAATGTTGTCAGAAAAAAAAAAAAAATTACGGTTTTTAGACAAGTGTGAGAGTCATTGTTTTTACAATTGTTGTTGTTTGATTTGTTAATATGATTCTTTGCGATCTGTGATTAGGCTAGAATTTTTTTTCTTGGTTTTTGCTTGTCGGTATTTTTCCTTTCTTGCTTTACTAGCATTTAAAATAAAATAAAAATCTTTTCATTTTCTTGTTTGGTTGAACAGTGTGTTTCTGCATTATTAGGCCAGGGAAAAGTCTTTTATTTCATAAGTTTTTTCAGTTCACTTAGATCATAAGTAGCTTGTAGTCGAGTGAAATTCCTTTGAGTTTGCTGTCCAAAATCTTAGAAAAATTAAAAATATTTTTTGAAAAGTTGTCGAAATTTTGCATTCAGTAAAAGTTTTATTTCCAGCTTTTTTATTGATTTTTTGCTTTCGTTTTTTACACATCATTAGTTTCACCCTCATACCCCTTGACGTAAGACAAATCCATAAAAGTAACACTAAATTTAATATCTACTAGACTTTTATGTTTGTAGGGTTCACAAACTAGTTCAGGACTAGGGCCTTGGATTAGGTTGGAGAGGAAACTCTTCAAGGCCATTTAAAATCAAACATTGGAGTCTGAGATAGGGAGTGTCTAAGTCTAGTTTAGTGAAATTTATTTGGGACCCCCCTCTAACACAGGGGATAAACACGAGGTCACGTGCGGAAAGGTAGCGAAGATAACCCCTCCAGACCAATCGTAGTGGAGAACACATATAGAGGGCTTGTTTTGGGATTCCGTCGTTTGCATTTTCCACGGGGATTTGTGGGTCTCGAATCCATTTGAGGTCCTCTGTTGTCTTCCGTACCATTTTCTCTCGATACCCTTGACAGGTTTCGGGCTGGATACCCTGCTCATTGTGGTCTACTCGACTTTCGACTGTACCCGCCTGGTGACTATTCGCATGCTGGCAACCTAGTTGCCAATCTTTGTTAGGGACATACACAGGTGACTGCGGGGGTATACCACGGTACCTAGGACAGACATCGGGCCATGCTTTGCATAGTATACCCAGAGGGTGCTTCCGCGTTCGAGTTGCACTTGCACTGGTAAGTTTCTCTAGTGTTGGTTGTTGTAATTGTTCTTCCAATTAATTTAGTGTTTGCTTGTCTTATCTTCTAGGGATTTTTTTTTTAGTGGGTGTTACTTTTGAGCATTTAGACTACCTTAGAGTGTCTTGTATCTTCTCACATAGTGGAGGATCCCAATATTTTCCAGTCACGAAGGCTTATTGGCCTGCCGCCTGTTACACTGGAGCCACCCCCGCAACCATTAAGGCGAAAGCTAGACCAACAAGGGTCTTTTGAAGCGACTGGGTTACAACCTATTGTGCCTGAACAAGCCCTGGAGGAATCGACTATTTTGGACCTTGAATCAACCGCTCTTGGCTCGGTTGAAACCCCAACCACTGATTTCTTGGCACCTTTTATTGTACCAATTCAATTTCACGAGTGCCAGATAGTGTCACACACAACAATGGAAACAAATGTTGTTACTCCTTCTGGGAATTCTTCAATTCCCACCATGGTTGTCACCACAGGAGAGCTTTCATCTCCTAACCCACCATCGTCGGTCTGAGCCACCATGGTCTCAACCGCAACTACTTCTCACAGTGGTCTGAACCCGTCTTTGGTGGCGGCCATAACCCCTTTCACACCAAGTGCAACAGGCCCTCCGTTCTCATACGGGATGCCTAGTTCGGGTACAAGTCTTGTACTTTCCTACTCCACTTTACAGACTTTGGGTCTGAGGGCAGGGATCTATAGCGCTCCTCTGCAAGGTCACTTGGGGGAAACTCCTGTCCCTTTTAATGTTTTTCCTTACGGAGGAGGTCATATCCCTCCTTCGTCCCCTTCACTCGGTGGCTCGCATCAACAATCCGTCGGGCAACCTACACACAATAGTCTATTTGGTGTGGGGAGTCAAGAACCACCTTCGCATAGTATGTTGATAGGTTCAAAACCGTTTTCTTGGAATGGAACGTTTGGTAACAACACCTTCTCATCAACCGCTTTCCTGACTGGGGGCAACCCCATTTTTGGACAATCTACTCCTGTGCAGGGTACTATTCCTGCACAGGGGGAAAACCTAGCAGGACCTTGGAATTCAGGAAAAGGATCCATTCCCTCCTCCGGAATGCCGATTTGGGGTAATTCTTTCCACAATCAATGGAACCCCGGACAGACTACTATGTCGCTCCCCATGGGACCGACATGGGGTAATCCTTCCCAAAGTCCTTCGAATACAATGCATTCCCAACAATCTATGTCCTATTTGGGAAATCAACCGATGATGTCTCCACATATGCAAAATCCTTACGCTGGGCAGGGCCATGGTTTCTACCAGAATCTGGGCCAACATCCAAACTTTTCCTGGCAACCTGGTGCCAGCCAAACTCCAGGTCCCTTTTTCCCAGGTTATCAGCAACAACCCAAACTACCGTTCCTGGCGACTTTACACTTGCCATATTTGACAAGGTTGTTGAATGACCCTATTTGTCACGATCTGCGTTGGCCTCCTATGCCGACGAAGTTGCCTTCAGACATTCCAAAGTTCGAAGCCAAGCCCAATGAAGATCCAGGAGATCATGTGACTACTTTTCATCTTTGGTGCTCATCTAACTCATTGAAAGACGACTCCGTACAGTTGGAATTGTTTCAACGTACTCTCATTGGGAGTGCCGCGAAATGGTACATTGATCTCAATCGCTCAAGATACTCTTCTTTTGGTGAACTGGCGATGGCTTTCCTTAACCATTTCTAGTTACCTGTGAGATACGACGTTGGCACAGAGTTTCTCGCCAATTTCGAACAGACAACAGTGGACCATATCTCTGATCACATCCAAGAGTGGAGACGCCGGAAGAGTTTAATTAAGGTACCAGTCCCACCATCATTCCTGCTTGAGTGGTTCCTTAAGTCTTTGGTCCCATAGTTATCCAAAGACGTCGCGACATCCATATTTTTCTCCGAAGAATATGCCATCATGAGGGCTCAACAATTTGAGCTCATCTATTCTCATTCCGGTTTATTATACAACATATTTCCAGATGCGCCACGTTCAATACTAGATAAAACTAGACAGAGAGTTGGACCGCATGCCGATGGTATTGTCGGTTCAACACAAACCAAGCCTGCTGAGAAATTGACAAAAAAATTGCAATAGTTATCCATACAACACACAAAGGCTAGCCAAACTACTGCTTTGGCTGCTCCCCCTACCGAAACGTCGGAAGTAAACACAGTACAGTTGACTACCCCAAAGGCCACCCAGCAGCCTGAAGGGAAGAAAAAACAATGAAAGAAGGGTAAGGGGGATAAAAAACCCAACGATAATGATGGCAAGGACAACATTGAAAAATGGAAGGCGAGGTATCCATGCAAATTCTGTGGGGAAGACCACCCGACCCATCTATGTCCTTGACTTGCAGAGGCCCAAAATATTGTCACACAACAACAACAGGCAGTGTTGACTAATCCATTTCAACATGGAAAAAATCTAACTCAAGCCTCTGTAAGCATGGAAGGGGGAAACCAAGAAACCTGCCCGCCTCCGAACAACCCCTCATCTGCGAACGTTTATATGGTTAGGGGTGATGCTTTCATATCCACTAGAGCACATGATTATAGTAAACCAAGCACTTCTGAGAAGGGTAAAGAAGTTGACCTCCCATCTCTTCCTCTACAGATTGCGAAAACATTGGGAGAAACAATGACACGCATTCCAAAAGGTGCATTTAAAAAATCTTCTCATACCCCAAACACAAGGGCTGCCCAGAACTACTCTGTGGTGGAATATTTATCACAAACCCCTTGTGCGATGTCGGCTTTGGAGGTCCTCCAAAGCTGGCCTTCTCAGAGGAAAGCCTTGTTAACCGCATTGGGCTCTACCGAGACTTGTAATCCAGGTACCATCATGTTAGATACAACCGACTTAAAATTTCGTTTGCCTTACCACATAGCATTTCAGATAGTAGTGGCTTACCCCATGAAAACTTTTACACGGAATATCTTCCGCACGGTGGTCGACGAGGGCGCCTCGACATGCGTTATGTCGTTGGCATGTTGGAAGGCCATTGGCCAGCCTGTTTTGTCTCCATCACCTACTCTCCTCACTGCTTTTGATGGTCATTCATTACGACCACATGGCATCGTTCCTTCTTTCCTCGTGCAGTTAGGAGGGAAAACCATGTGTGTCGAAGTAGAGGTAGTCGATGCTCCCCTCGACTATAATCTCTTGTTAGAATGGAGTTGGACTTATGCTATGCAATCTGTGGTTGCTACATTTTTTTGGGTCTTGTTGTTTCCACACGAAGGCTGGATAGTGACCATTGATCAATTGTCTTTCTCCAGACCTGACCCAGATTTGGGGGAATTCACGGTCCCAATGATTGATAATCCTCAACCATGTGTCATTAACGTAGGAGTTGGTTTGTGCCCATCCTTTATGGGTACCTTCGATTACCCACCTCCTCACGGTGATATAAAATTTATATATAATCACCATAAGGTTGAGATTTTTCAAGTTTCGTCATTCCGCATGACTTACTTTGAGGATCCATGGATTCTTCCTTCCCCATCAGCCATGATGGATGAGACAGGGCACCCAGGCATGTCCATGCCCTTGTCTGCCATTGAAGTAGTGTACTCTTTAGTCCAGCAAGCTTCAGCTGACACTAATCCGACTCCTGCACAAGAGTTAGATCCACTTCTAGAGCCTATTTGGCCTCAGGGTTCTCTCGCTAACGTCAATTCATTAAACTTAGTCTTTCCTTCTGATGAAGTAGTAATTGAAGCAATGATTAGTCCGGAAAAACCTTGGGAAGATCTTCATCACAAATCATATTTTCTCCCAGAGTTAAGCCGAATCGAAGCACGAGAATTCACCGTGACCATGATGGGAGATCAACCGTGTCCTATTAATCTCTTAGCTACACATGAAATTTATGCTGAAGGAAATATGGAAACTATCACTGAAACTATACCAATCAACATCTCCCGAAACCATGGCGTCATGGAGAACGTCTTCATCATAGCAGATTGCTCCCCCGAAGAGATTCAAATCTATACGAATCTTTTCAAAGAATTTCGCGACGTTTTTGCCTGTTCTTATGAGGAAATGCCAGGTATTGATCCCAAAATAGTTGAACATGAAATCACAACATATCCTAATGCCAAGCCTGTTCTATACAAGCTTCATCCAGTTAATCCCAAGAAAGCAGCAACCATCAAGATTGAGGTTGAGAAATTGCTAAAAGTAGGTTTTATCTATCCTATCCATTTGACTCAATGGGTGTCAAATCCTGTGTTGGTCAATAAAAAACAAGGCATGATTCGTGTATGTACCGATTTCCGTGATTTGAACAAGGCATGTCCCAAAGATAATTTTCCAACACCATTCATTGACCAGATCATTGATGAATGTGCTGGTTGCGAAGCATTTTCTTTAATGGATGATTTTTCGAGATATAATCAAATCCAAATCAAACCCGAAGACCAACACAAAACGACATTCAATTGTCCATGGGGTACATTCGCATATCGTAAGATGCCTTTTGGCCTTAAAAATGTTGGAGCCGCATTCCAGCGGGCCATGTCTTTTTCTTTTAATGACCTCAAGCATATAGTCGAGGCCTACCTAAATGATTTAGCATCCCGATCTCGCAAGAGAACGGATCATCCCACACACCTTAGACTAATCTTTGAATGTTGTCACTACTTTAGGATTCACTTGAATCCAAACAAGTGCAACTTTTGCGTAATGTTAGGACGTTCGTTTGGTTTCATCGTATCAACAACAGGGATCATGGTCGATCCTCTCAAGGTGGAGGCAATAATCCAGTTGCCCCCCCCATGCACAATCCTTCAACTTCAGAGTCTACAAGGCAAGGCGAAATTTTTACAACGCTTCATCACAAACTATGCCGAAATCACCAAGGGCTTTATGCATTTACTGAAGAAAGTCGTTCATTTTTTCTAGGACGAAGCCGCTCAACGCTCTTTCGACACATTAAAACACGTCCTCACAACTGCACCTCTGCTACGACCACCTAATTATAACAAAGATTTCTTATTATATCTAGCTACCATAGAGTCAACCATTGGCATGGTTTTAGTTCAGGAAGATGATTTGTTCTCAGAATACGTGATCTATTTATTGAGCCGAGGCCTCATAGGACCGAAACTCAATTATTCTCATATCAAAAAACTTGGATTGGCAGAAGTTCATGATGCTCAACGGTTTCATCATTATGTTTTGTTTCGCAAGACCACCATCATTGTTGTCGTGAATCCATTCCAATACATGTTGACATGACAGGTTATAGGCGAAAAAATCAGTAGATGGATAGTCATCCTCTAGGAATTTGACTTAGACTTCATTTCAGCAAAGTCCAAAAATTCATTGGTCTTTGCATAGCTTATTTCGGAACTTCCGGTTGAGTTAGGTGACGTTGTGCCTGAAGAATCGCCTATCCGGGGAGATATGTTTTTTATCACATCTTCAGATCCCTGGTACAGAGATATACTTATCTATCTCCAAACTTTGAAGTGCCCCACTTCTGCTTCTCACAATGAGCATCGGCGTATACGCCATCAGGCTAATAATTATCTCATACTCAATGATACGTTGTATCGGAGAGGTGTAGACTACATCTTACGTCGATGTCTCACACATGATGAGGCAGTCATCGTGCTCAATGATTGCCATACCGGAGCTTGTGGCGGTCATTTTTCTGGGTTGTAAACAACCCAAAAGATTCTATGAGCAGGGTACTTCTAGCCGACACTTATCAAAGATTGTATAGAATCGTTCAAGAAGTGCCATTCGTGCCAAGTCTTCTCTCAGAAGATGAGGGCACATCCCGCTCCTATGTTTCCTGTCATCACAGTTTGTCCCTTCACCAAGTGGGGGATTGATTACACTACTTGCAAACCCCCGTCAGCAAGGGGGCACCGTTATATCATCGTAGTTGTAGACTACTTCACGAAGTGGGTCGAAGCTATGCCAACGTTTAAAGATGATGGAGAGACTGCACCTCTCTTTTTATTCAACCAGATCATAGCCAGGTTTGTCGTCCCGAGAGAGATTGTTACTGACCATGGCAGTCACTTTCAGAACTATATGATGACCGAGTTAACATCAAATCTTGGGTTACGGCAAGAGAATTCATCACCCTACTACCCCCAAGCCAATGGGCAGGTGGAAGTTGTAAACAAAACTCTTAAGACTATTCTACAACGAACTATCAACTCAGCCAAGTCGAATTGGTATTTGATGTTATACTCAACATTATGGGCTTACCAAACATCTGTTAAGACTACAACTGGTTTCTCACCTTTTCAACTTGTTTACGGGATGGAGGCAGGAAAATTCAAACCCATGTGGTTCGGACCCTTCATCATAAAATAGGTATTAAAAAAGGGCGCTTATCATTTCGTTGATTTTGAAGGGAATGCTTTGGTGGAGCCTAGAAATGGGCTCTACCTCAAGAAGTATTACTCATAGGCAGGTCACTGTGGGTAACGTTTTGTAACATATGTATAGTCTTTGTACTATTACATTTTATTTTCTTTTAAGTGTTATGGACGTGTCATTGATGTTATCTTTCGTCAATATGGTAGATGTCAAGTGATTTTGAGGTGTTCGTTGGGTATGAAGACGGTGCTAGTCGGCACACTCGGAAGCTTGCCTCTGCAACTTGGGTAATATTTACACCTCAGGGTCATTTGTTATCTTCCGGAGGTATATTCTTAGGTGACACCACAAATAATGTCGCCGAGTATAGTGCAGTTATTGAGTTGATTCATGATGCTTTGTCATTGGGTATATCTCATCTCCGGGTCTATCTCGATGCTCAACTGGTTGTGTCTCAGCTAAACAGAGTATACTGGGTTCATGATCCAACCTTACACCGACGATTCCTTAGGGTACGTCGCTTAGAACAAAACTTTGATTATATTACATATTTTCATGTTCCTAGGAGATTAAACCAAATTACAGATACTCTAGCTAATCAAATTTTAGATTGGCATCTTGCACACATATGAAAGAACATTGACATACACATGTAAATACATTTTTGCACACGTGATCCATAAGACACAAAAGATAAAAAAAAACATATATAACATCATAAAATAACCAGAGTACATAGATGGACGCAAGCGCCTAAAAAATGGGACTAATAACGAGTCACAGGGCTTATTCCCTCAAAAATATATACAAGTAGTGCTCGTGGCACGTAAAAAGTCTAAATAGGTTCAGGGCCTATAGGCCCTGTTATAATAGTCCACAGCATGGGCTAAACGCCTAAACAATCGGACCCACGTCCGAGGTGCCCCCACTACATGAGGCTGCATGGATGGCGGCAGGTCCTCTATCTCTGCCATCGGGACTGTGCGAGTGAGTGCAGTGAAGTTCCGCTCAACTCATCTAAGGACCCTCTCAACCTCCCTGACTGGGAGGTTCCTTGCTATTGTTGGTCCCCCGGAAACGGAAACTACGGCTTCTGGCCGAGGACGACGCATGTTCCGTGCATAATCGGTAGGTCGCACGGGTCCCACATCTGCATGCAACAAACATATACCTGTCACATACTCTGGCATACAAAAAAATGATATATATAACAAAAATGACATAAAAATTACATATACAAACAAAAAAAAAACTACAAAGGTGGAGACTTACCCATCTCCCCTCGCTCCTCACCAGGAGGCATGGGTATCTCGGGATCTCTAGAAAAATCTATCCCTGCATATGGGTAATCCTCGATCACAGGGATCTTTCGTGACAGCCACACAAAGAATTCATCATCGAAGGACTCATTGGTCCTTCCACCACCCTGTCACGGCAGAAATACTGCCCATCTACATATAGCAGGAAAAGAGGCCTGATGTCCTCGTACCAGTTCCCGAGGACTAAAGCTTGGAACTCTCTCAAAGAAGAATGAACACAAAATTGTCCCGAACCCGAAGTTACTATGTGTCTATTGTTGGAAATCTGTTAATTGCCTCTTCATACACTCAAGTAGTGTGGTACTCCCGTAAAAAATCTGTGCATTCAAGCACTGGATAGCACAGTTCATCTATGCGCGAGATGCCTGATGCAAGGCTATTGAACCGGTAATCCACCGAATAAGCAATAATATCGCTTGCAGTGATAGGTTAGTAATCTTACTTATGGGCACCTGGGAGCTCACACGGTTTGTCCCAGCCTCACAGTGCTTGGCTATCAGTTCCTCTATGTTATGCGGCCCCACAGGAAACGTCTTAAAATTGACTGGTTCCCCTCTCCTTGAGAGGCGATTCAAAAAGTAGATATCCTCGGTGGTGGGCACCAGTGATTTCCCCTCTAGCATGAAGGCCTCTGCATCAGGGTGCCATTAGTCAATCAAGGAATTCAATAGCCTTGGTTGCACTCGCATAAATGGACACAAGAAGAACTTAAGTAAACCACATTGCATCAACACGGCCACAACATTCGGATCTCCCGCAACCAACTCACTAATTGCTTCATGCTCCCTTTCCCTCCACTGGACATACATCCTGCCAACACAACAAAGTTAAGGAGGGTTAGTAAGTTGTTTTGTTCTTTTATCTATAAAAGGGGGGGGGTCCACGCGTCCTGTCTAAGTGACAGTCGCGTGAACACACGATCAGGTTTTACTCTGCCCGAGTGTACATGCAGCCTGTCCATAGACAACCCGCGTGGACCTAGGGCTGACCTTTTTAAGGTCGACGCCCACCCAAAAAACAAACTCAAAAGAAAAATTAAAGAATTGAATAGCTAGATAGGGGAGTTTGTACTTATTTGGTCCGAGGGGAAGTTTGTTTCATCCACTGTAGCTCCCGGAATCACCGTTTTTGTCAAAGGGGGTCTTTTGGCTCCAGAGACAATTTCCAAATAAGCAATGTTGATAATGAGCTACCAACTTCTATTTATAGACTTTTTGGCCTCTTTTTGTCACTTTTTTGGCCTCCCTTATCAGTTTCTTTATACCAAAAACCATTTAGAGTGATTCAGGAGTTATATGGGAGGGATTTGATCGGGTATTGGGACACTTTTTTTGAGTTTTGAGAAAATTTTGGCGGTCCATGAAATTTTTTCCAAGAATCAACTTGAGCATATAGGTTAGGTTATTACCCCAACTTTTGTGCCTCGTTGCCTTTTTCCTCTGCCATAGGATCGATCCCATCAGGTTGTGGCACAGAATAGTCATATCTGCTTTAGAAGTGTTGCAACTTGGCGGTAGAGCTTACCAGAACATGGATGCCCTAGGTAGGTCTTGGTTGCATTATGGTGTCCATGTCGTCTCTAAAACACTGTAGGATGGGGAGTCCTTATAGTCTTTCCTGAATACGAGTTTGAGCCTCATTTTGCATGATTCTTCTTCGCTCTTGGTCTCACCCTCAGGACTCCCAAAAAATAACGGGTCTCCTTTTAAGCCCTTTTCAGACCCTCTAAACATGAAAATATTGTCGAGTGATCTTGTGGCCTTTCATGCTCGTTAAACTGAAATTTGAAGTCATGTCTGTCCGGCGGTAGTTTACTCCTTTTTCGGTTAGGATGGTCAATTGTACGAACAAAGGTATACTCTATGGAATTTCATCTCTATAGAAGAGTACTCTCAGGTACAATTTTATCCCTTTTTCGGGCCTGAGGGACTAAACTTACATAGAAAGAACCCCTACGGAGTCCATAGCTAAGCTCTTTTCAGACTCCCTAAAATTGAAAAGATTGTCGAGTGACCTTATTCTTTCACACTCGTTAAATTGGTCCAGAAGAACATTCCTGACGGAGTCCATAGTTAACCTTTTTTCAGACTCCTTAAAAATTAAAAAATAGCCGAGTGATCTTATCCTTGTCACACTCGTTAAAATGGTTTTGAATCGACGTCTAATCGGTGCTAGTTTACCCTTTTTTGAACCGACTAGACTATCTTCGAAAAAGGTACCCCAATGGAATCTCCTTTTATGTTTTTTCAGACTCTCTAAATATGAAAAACCACCGAGCTTACCTTCTTTGGGCTCGTTAAACTTACATCAAAGGACGTTACCATTGTGTGTTTTGTTAACCGCGTTTTCATACCTTATACATCAGCCTTGTAACAATTTTCTTATGCATCTTAACTCCTTTGGCCTTCGGAGGATTTTTCCTGAGTGCCATTCTACTATAACATCAGTCTTGTCCTTATGCCTCGAGCTTGTATGTTTTCAACACTCGTTCCTCCTTTGTAACGTAATATTCCTTTATTCTTTTTCCACAATTATTGAAAAGAACAAAAAAATCAAATATACCCCAAAAAGAGGAAGGGAAAAGTATTTTCTTTATTGGCAGCATAATGAGTCTCCCTTGGATAAAGCACATATGTCCATTTGTTCATCAAACTATGGGAGGTAGTACGACCTTAGGAATCTTTTCTCTCTATATAGAGTTGTGTCCTCCACCGTTTGGTTATCCTTCCAAACATATGGAGAGTTTGCGTTGCCTCCTTCTTCGTAGACTTATGATTAATGCCATGCTACCTGAGTCTCATTATTTGTCGTGCTACTATCCAAGGGAAGTTTGTCACCAAGCCTGAGTCGACCCCTCTGTAATATGTCTCTTGTCCTCATGCCTGACCATCCTGAACACCCAATCAAGTCCTTGTTCGAAATCATTGAAGCCTTCAGTCTGATCATCAAGATTATCACGTCAATGAACGACGAGTCATCGAAGACCTCTGGGTAGTGTAGTCGTACACTCATATTACACTCCTACCCGAGTTTTGAATATTTTGAAGTTGTTTCTCGAGCTCTGAAGATCTCATCTCCAGCCATCAGGCCGAATCAACTTCTGGAAGATGGATACTCTATATGTATATCTTTATGATTTCGAGATGTAGCTCCACTGTGTATTGTTCACGACTACTCTTTAAAGTTATTTGACATGGATCTACAATGTATTTGATTGGTAGCCATGGTTCTATTTTATCACGAGCATGGGTATGCCCGCCTCAGTGAGACATTTTTTATTTTGCAGACGACACCTCCCAGTTCCTAATCCTTGGGCTCAATCGTTCGACACATCAGTAAAGATTGGTAATGTATTCCGGCCATCAGATGCTCTTCTGACCTCACAGATTAGGGGGCATCTGTTATAACCCTAAATTGCACCACACATGCTTACCTCGCATCAAGCCAACTCATATCCCTTCTTTTCCAAAGCACTGTTGAATAACTATTTCAAAATCCTGTTTTATAAAGGCTCACGTGCCCTAATCCATTACTGCACGTGTGTACACGCTGGCTGACCCAAAATAGCCCGCGTGGACCGACAAAAGCATGGAAAAAAGAAATTTCCCGATAAAACAAAAATCTATGGGTGAGTTAACTGAAACTCCCGGCCATGCATGGCCGAGGGTTTGTCCAAATACCTAGCTCCTTCTATCCTATAAAAGAAGGGGTAAGGGTGCCATTTGGAGGAGGAAAAATATAGCAAAGAAACTTTGACCATTTATGTATTCCATTTTCCCAACCCTTTAGCCTTTCCTCGTGCCAAAGGAGATTCAAAAGAAAAGCAGTTGGAGGACAGAAGAAGAGGAGCCCAGGATCAGGTTCAAGGAGTGGTGGCCGGTCTCAACTTTTTGTAAGTTGACTCATTCAAAGTAATAAAGAAAATGCTTTTCCTGTCCCAATTCATGAACTGTTTATAGTTTGATCAGCATATGTTTGGATTTCTAACCCATTAGTATAGAAGTAGCATGCATGCATAGTTGTTGCTTGTCTTGAATGCAGGTCATCTTTGGAAGGAGTATTGCAAATAAGTAATCAAGCACAACGGAGGATCGACATCAAATTCCGGGAACGAGGTAGATTGATCTTTCCATGCATTTACTAAGAAAAGGGGATTTAAATCTAGGGATGAAGGTAGAAAGTAATTTCTATTCGATCATATCTGCATGCAAAGTCTAAACTCTATTTGCTATTCCATAGGGAGATTTTCCCAACAACACATAGGTTCAAGGGGAGTGCATGGTAGAAGGACTGAAGCTTGACTGAGCCATATATGCAAATATCCTAAGAATGTGAAAAGTGAACATTGGTACGAAAGAGAAACCTAAGTTTGCGCACATAGGATATTAATGGAGCAAGGAAACAATTGAGAAGATTCATGACTTACTGGGCAAGTATCAAGATCTCTTTCTGAAAACCCTTTCATATATGAAGGGGATAGATGGGGAATTAAGTCTAATGAAGATCCCATTAAAACCAGATGCTAAGCTAGTAAGGAAAAGACCTTATCGATTGAATCCAAAGTACAAGGAAAATGTGAAATAAGAGCTTGAAAGAATGATAGAAGCTAGTATGATTGAGTCCATCATAGAGTCCGAATAGATAATCCCAATGGTAGTTCAAGACAAGAAAACAAGGGGTATTAGAATTTGTGTAGACCAAAGGAAATTGAATGATGCATGTTTACTTGACCCTTTTTCGACCCCCTTTATATATGAAGTGTTAGAAAATGTAGGAGGGAAGGACGCCTACTCATTCACTGATGGATTTTCAGGATATCATCAGATCAAGATTGTGCTAGAAGACATACATAAGATGGCATTTGCAACATAATTGGGAAGATACCAATACACATTGATGTTGTTTGGGTTAAAGAATTCACCCATTTTTCTTTCTAGAGTAGTCATTGCAGCCTTTAAGGAATTTATTCATAAGTTTAATGAAGTGTACTTAGATGATTGGACTATTTTTAGCTTATTAAAATATCATATATAAACTATTCAGTTGATGCTCGATAGATGTAGACAATATCTGATATCATTAAATTTGAAGAAGTGTATTTTTTGTGCACCGTTTCGAATATTGTTAGGGCATGTGGTACGCAAGCAAGGCGTGTTGGTTGATCCTGCAAAGATAGCGGTGATTGTTGTTTTTCCACCACCTACATCAGTAAGAAAATTGAGAACAACATTGGGTCATACAGGATATTACAGGAAAGTTATTAAAGGCTATGTACAGATTACAACTTTGATGGAAAATTTATTAAAGAAAGAAGTTAAGTTTTAGTGGAATGAATATTGTCAACAGGGTCTGGATGTATTGAAGAATAATTTAGTAAATGTGTGCATTTTTGTGTTCCCAAATTGGAAGAAATAGTTTCATGTTCATGTGGATTCATTATTTATAGAAATCAACACAGTATTAGTCCCGCAAGGAGAGGGAGAGTCAGACCATCCAATTTCCTTTTCTAGTAGGAAGATGTCGACTACTGAGAAGATTTACACGACGATAGAAATGGAAGGCTTGGCAATGGCTTATGTCTTGCAAAAGTTTAGACACTACTTGTTGGGGTCCCATTTCAAGATGTATACGTACCACTCTACAATAAGATATCTAGTAAACAAGCCAGTGTTGGGGGGATAATATGCATATGGTTAATGTTGTTCCAGGAGTATGACTTTGGAGTCATTGTGAAGCCATGGAAATTGAATGAAAGACTAGGACACCTATTGCAAATACTGATAGGGGAAGATGTAGGGATCCTAGACGATAATTTACCAAATGCGCATTTATTTTCAATTCAAATGGTAGACGACTACTATACAGAGATTGTCCAATTTCTAAGTACAAGAGTGGCTCCATCCTACATGAAAGTAGCACAAAAGAAGCAGTTAGTGGTTAAAGAAGTGGATTATCAATTGATTGTAGTAAATCTATATAATTTATGCATAGATGGAATACTAAGATGATGTGTGTTATAACACGAAATACCAATGATCATAGTGGAGGTGCATGATGGAATTGCAGGAGGCCATTATGCAGGAAAGGAAACAACTCAGAATATCTTGCACGAAGGGATATGGTGGCTGACCCTCCATAAGGATGCTAAGGCATATTGTCGGAGCTGCGATGTTTGTCAGATATTAGGAAAGTCGTCATGAATGGATGAGATGCCTTTACATCTACAAGTCCCCTTGCAATCATTTGAAAAATGGGAAGTAGATTTTATCGGACCAATTAATCCACCAATGAAGAGATAAGGAGCTAGGTACATAATTATCGTGAAAGACTACTTAACAAGATGGGAAGAGGCAGAACCAATTACATATTGCAGAGCAAAGATAGCTACATAGTTCTTTTTTGAGAACGTAGTTACAAGGTTTGGGTGACATAAATTACTATGAGCGATCAAGGGACTCATTTTTTGAACAAGATAATTGCAACATTGAAAAACAAGTTCCAGGTTCAACATCGAAAGACAACTCCGTATCACCTTCAAGCAACGAAAATATGGAGGCCTTCAATAAGATATTGGAGAATGTATTAACAAAGGTATGTAATGTAGGATTGTACGATTGGGGCTTAAGGATTCCTATAGTGTTATGGGATTATATAACTACATGAAAGAAGTTGACAAGTCAGATACCCTTTAGATTAGCGTATGGTTAGGAAGAAGTCATGCCCATGGAGTTTCTTTTACCAAGTCTATGTATTTTTGCAATGATAGACCTTATGGATTCCGACGTAATAGAAGACATACTATCACAATTATTGGTATTAGAGGAACACCGATTTGATGCAGGGTACCATCAACAAGTACAAAAGGCATGTGAAAAAGAATGGCATCACATACACATCCAACAGAATAAGTTACAACGAAAGATTTAGTACTTCTCTATGAAAATAAGTTTTTACAACACCCTGAAAAGTTCAGGACACACTAGTTGAGGCCAAACGTGATCAAATACGTGACATAAGTAGGTGTTGTTCATCTGGAACAATTGGATGGACAAATCGTGGAAGGACTAGTTAATGGGAGTCGACTAAAATTGTACAGGGATGGTCATCCTTCTATGCACTAGATGAATTTCATAGGCTATGTACCATAAAACTTGTATCATAGTGTACTATAGAAAGAAAAGGCAGAAAAAGAAAGAAAAATAGGAAAAAACAAGAAAATGGTTCAGGGAAGAAGTAGAAAATTAAAGAGTCCAAGAAGTTAAGAATAGTAGGTGAAAAGGAGAAGTAAGAAAATGTCACAGAGGATAAATAAGAAAGTAGAAGAGCACACAGAGGATGAAAACAAGTTCAAGTAGAGAGACAAGATCACACAGAGAGAAGAGATTGTGCATAGAGAAGAGATCGTGCATATAACAATTTAGAGAAATTAAGACAATCCATGACAGAACATGCAGTAAAGAGATACGGTGATGATGAAGTAGTGGTGTCGCATAACCATAAATGCAGATTGGCAAGAAGATTTTGACACGTTGGAGAATCTAATAGATAATTCGTTGAATATATGAATTTAATGAATCATTATGGCAGGTCATGAATGCAAAGCACTAGTGGATTAGACGACAAGTTTAGGAATGAAGGGAAGCTAGCAAATGGCGATGAGGTATATAAGCAAGCAAAGGGTTGAAGGGTAAATGTTATTCTCATTTACAGTTTTCATAGAGATCTGAGTTGCAGAGCCAATTTGTAGAGCCCAGTTGTACATAGAGAATAGTTGCATAGGAAGATGGCACCACATAGGGAATCAAAAGCTTCCACATCAGTACCAAAGAAACAACATAGTCAACCAATAAAAACACATATAGTTGAAGAGACACATGGGGAATCCTCCTTAGTGTTGTTATTCCCCAAGGACTACATACCACTGAGAAATCCATTCTCAAAAATGATCAACTTACAAAAAGAAAAAAAGTACCCACTCGTGGAGCCAATTTTCCGCAGGGAGTGATTGTGGAAGAAGACATGTTAGGATTGATACCAATTCTAAAGTATGTCAACCATGACATTACGGATGAAAACAAATTCTTAGATTTAGTTCCAAGAAACTACTTGAAGAAATACATTAGCTATGAAACACAAATGATAGTGATAGAGCCAAAGATTTGGGCTACGGGGTTGCAGAAAGCATACATTCTAAACCTATTTGATATACCACACTTTGGGAGGAGCACATATGTTAATTCTTACATCAAAATGTTGTGGATTTACGTGCATGGGGTCTACTTGTGGCTCGACGGGCCAATATCAATTTATATAGACTTGATCCTGTGCATTATGGACCTACCGTCACAAGGGGAGGACCCCTCACTATTGTTCTCCGAGAAGAAGAATGAAAAGGATCTATTATAGAACATGAAGGAGAAGTTGCATACATTACGAAGACAACACAGGTTAGATGTCGCACACATATGCAATTTAGGATTGATACCAATTCTAAAGTATGTCGGCCATGAAATTATGGATGAAAAAAAATTCTTAGAGTTAGTTCCAAGCAAGTACTTGAAGAAATACATTATCTCTAAAACACAAATGATAGTTATGGAGCCACATATTTGGTCTATGGGGTTGCAGAAAGCATACATTCTAAACCTATTTGATATACCACACTTTGGGAGGAGCACATATATTAATTATTGCGTCAAAATGTTTTTTATTTCCATGCATGGGGACTAATTGTGGCTCGAAAGGCGAGTATCAATTTATATAGACTTGATCCTGTGCATTACCGACCTACCATCACAAGGGGAGGACCGCTCACTATTTTTCTCTGAAAAGAAGAATGAAAAGTCTCTATCATAGAGCATGAAGGATAAGTTTCATACATTATGAAGACAACACAGGTTAGATGTTGCAAGCATATGCAACCTGAAAATACGGTTTGTGACACAAGTGTTAGCTTGTAAAATGTTAGTAAAGTGTTGAAAATACCAAGTCCTGGCAACAACAATAGTGGAATATGAAAGGTGCATCAAGGGCGTCTAGATGAACTGGGTGACGTTCTTACTCAACCAGTTCTTGATTGATTGTGAAGAGGCACAGTATAAAGGCACTGAGTTACACTATGTATAATTGTCAATTCTAATAGCATTATCTGCATGGAAGGAGCCATATGACATGCATTTCTTGGGAGTCAAGGATAAACCATGTCTATATGTGCAATATCATAACTTATGGAATACTACGCACAAGGCAGGACAAATGGAAAAAAATGTTTTCTTTTATATTTATAAAGAAACAATTAGGGAAATCATTGAGAGGACACCACACATAGTCAATGAGTGTAAGGAAGTTGTGCGCTTTAAGACAAGGCACCATCATATGTATGTACAAGAGAAAAAGGACCCAGATCAACAATGGCTTCCCACACAGTACATGTTAATGGAGGACGAGATAGGCCATATCATGGTATATTGGGACGATGAGTGGAATATTCCACCAGTAGAAACAGGGCCCTCAGAGGGATAAAAGCATGAAGTACAAGACATAGAGGATGATGAAGATGAAGGAGTTGAATAGAAAAGAAGAAATGGAACAGAAGAAATAACCCATAAGACAACACCATGCATAGATAATAAGTGGAAAGAACCAGAGACATGAAAATCAATACCATAACGCACGAAGCCAAAATTCGTCAAGGAAGCAGCCATCCAAGCCCTGTAAGAGGAAGACTTGGAAAATAATGGTGATCAAGTTAAAGAAGTCACAAATGATGCATTTCAACGTGCAACACACCATCAGGAAGAAATGAACAAAAAGATACATGAGTATAAGGTTGAGTTACACCAATTTATAGAATAAACAAAGCTCTTGATAGTATGATAAATAGAGGATGAACAAACAAAAAGAACTACAAAGAATGGGGAGGTAAGGCCAATAATATCTCAGTTGTTAGAGGTAGTAGGTGAAAGTAGATTGATCAAGTTAGCAATAGGGGCAGTAGAGCTCCCCACAATATAGATGCAGGAACAAGAAAGGGAACTAGGTCATATTGAATTAGTCTTATCTCAACTACCGACAGATGTATTGCAAGAATTGTAAACGAGAGTGACGCAAGAGATGAAATCACGTGTGGAAAATACATATACCGAGTTGGTTAAGGTTATGACAGAGAATGTAGCCTTGGATATAGATTACAACAAATTCAAGAAAGAGTGGGATGAGGCCGCGCAAAAGGTTGAAAGGATGCAACAAACGTTCAATCAAGTCTACAAACAACTCCCACAGTCTTGGATAGAGATGGAGGCCCCAGTTGAAAAACAATTGACAAAGATAAGCGAATCTATTCATGTATTCCACACACATATAGTCGACTTAGAAGTGCATATGACATCGAGTACTCCATCAGAAGAAAAGGATAAAATGGAACATACAATGACCATAGTTGTGGAGAGGATAAAGAACCTAGAGGTAGAATGTGCTCAACTTTATGAAAAAACCACGGGAATCTGTACACAACTAACCGAAGATAGGGAGCTACAAGAGATCACCCAGAAGATACAAGTTACACAGGAAAAAGTGCAGAAGTTCAAAGAAGTAATGGGTACATTACCTCTAATAGAGGTGGTAATGAAAAATGGAAGAGAACATGAAGTTGTATTAAGAAATGAATTAGCTAAGGGAAGAGAAGGAATATCGCATGAAAACACTTGAGGCAGTACAAGACAAAGAATATAGGGTGAAAAAGGACTTAGAAACCACTAGAGGTATAGTCAAACAAGAAGACGAATAAAGTTTTGAGAAGATGCAGGCTCAGGTTACTACCGAAATGGTCGACAGAATTTTGTAGAAGGAGATAGAGGTAAAGGAGAATGTCATGACAGGAAAGGAGACATTTGAAAAATTCATGGATAATTGGAAGAAGGAATGAGTGGCTCGGGACGAGCCACGGGTGAGTCTTGGGGGCCTGTTGGACAGATGTTTTGGATAAGTGTTGGGAAATGCATAGGAATGGATTGTCCAAAATTTTGGCTAAGGAGCAGAATGCACATAAATAAGTTGAATCATGTTCGGGACTCAACGTGAAAAACACGGAAATTAGTTAGGATTTTGGGATATTTTGTCCACATTGTAACGAGATTATCCCTATTGTAAAGCTATAAATTGTAATGGGTTTTTGGTAGAAGGGTAGTATTTTGGTGAAGTTAGTGATGGTGAGTTCTTTTGAGTTAGTTGAGTTTTGGAGAAGTCTTGAGGAATATTTTTTAGGTATGACTGAGGAGTGAGGCTTGCACTACAGTAGAACGCCTAGGCATGTTTAAGTAATGGTTATTGTTGCATATTTTTGTAAGCACAATGCACAGTTGTAAGGAGATTGTAAATGAATAATATTAGAATCCAACCATTGTGGATGTATCCCAGTTGGGGTGAACCATGTTAAAACCTTGTGTCATGATGTGTTTGTGTGTTATTTTTGTGATGTTTATTGTTACCACGCAATAATGATAAATGTTTAGTATTCTGATTGTGCCATTGATCTATATTGTTACGATTTTGTGCACTTAAGTTAATGATGAATGAATAAATGTTAAGTGGATTAATGTCGCACACATGGTATATTGAATGATAATTAAGGGTTAAGTAACATAAAATGTGCACATAGTAGATGAATGGATAATGCATAGTATGAGTATGTTTAATGCCTCACTTCACCTCATCACTACTGAAACTTGGTTCCCATATCCCCTGTAGATGCCTTGGGTGAGACTTCACTTGCTTGCAGGAGATGTCGAAAGGGACAATGTCTAAGGATTTTGTTGGCTTATTAATGATTAACCTTGGGTCTTCCCATTGTTAGAATATAAGTGTATGTGCTCATTTTACCATTGAAAATATCTCTATTGTCACCCAACCATAGGCCGAAGCCACCCTCTGAGCACCTTAACCTTGACAGAGAATCACTCCGGAAGCAAACCCTAGGCTAGATAGCCAAAAAAGGGGTAGCGCTCCTTTCCCCAAGAAAAGTGCACCAACAAGAGCAGATCATGTAGTCCAAACCCTAGCCAAGAGATAGGCCAAGCGTAACTACTAGCTGCAGCAGCTACAATGGAAGCTCTCCTCCAAACCTACGCAGAAACTGGGCAACTACAATGCACACAAGTGTTTCTTTGTAATTATGAGACTGCCCACCAGAATGAGAAATGGCCTCCTGTATTTATAGTAATTTTGGCTAACTGCCTGGGCCGACTTCTCATTCTGGGTATCTTTCTGTTCAGTATATATTATTATTTATGGACGACTTCTTCTCTTGGAGGCTAATAACCTAATATAAATTATCTTCTTGAGTCGACAAGTCTTATAGGGTTATTATACAACTCATTAGGGTTTCTTCTTGCTTCCCAGAGTATTCTATCCTCGTCAGGTTTACACATGGAGGTAAATACCTCCCGCAGCTACCATAATATCAACACTCCCTCCTAGCTAGGGAGGTATTACAGGTAATGGTCTTGAGCACTCAAACATACCATTCACCCAGTAGCATCAACATCATGACTAGATCATGAGCACCATTATCAGCATTAGTGTCATCAACTGCATCATCTCTTGAAACCATACTCTATCTAAGTAATCATTCATGATGCTCACTCCATAGAGTGATACAAGAGCCATTCTTCTAATCTATAAGATTAAATGCTCTGAACCATTTTTCGTCTGGGAAATCTCTGTCCTTTGATTATCCATCTAACTGATAATCATTTCCAATAATGTTGATAGCTTCAAGGCAATCGAAACAAAATAGAACACAATTGTGTTTATCCATAGTAGTACATAACTACAATCCAGTGGTACACTACCACACCAAGTAACACACAAGTACTTGATCAACAACGTATAGTCATGAACAATGGAACACATCCACCACAATAATATACATCTATTGTCATGCAGTCTTCATAACAATCATCTGATATCAACCTACATAGAAACATTGTTATGATATAAACTGAATCATCTGGCCCAATCTTTCACTCACATTTGTGAGATCTAAAAGAATAAATGCCCTCAAAAAGGTAAAACAATAATGATGAGTTGTTTGGACTATTCTTCTCAAGCAAGGAAGAATAATTGTCCTGATTTCTGAACCTGGACCATTCCCCACCCTAGGCCATTCTTCCTACAGTAATCAATGTGCACCTTGGAGAGAATGTATAAACCCTAAGGAATGTATGTCCTTGATTGTTGAGCCTAGACCATTCCCCACCCTGGGCCATTCCTCCTACACAAATCAAAGTGCACCCTGAAGAGAATGTATAAACCCTAAGGAATGACTGTCCAGACCATTTCCTCTGTTAACCACAAGAGGAAAAGACTATCCTGTATCAACCTCCAAAACATACCATTCCTCATGTTAACCACAATGAGAAATCAATGTCCTACGAGGCGGGCCAGTCTTCTTGAGTAACCCTCAAGAAGAGAGAATTCCCTAGACCACTCCCCATGTTAACCACAATGGGAAATCGTTGTCTATGATACATCAACAATCTGGACCATTTCCCATGTTAACCACAATGGGAAATCGTTGTCCCTTAGAAATATCAATCCACTTTTCGAACTGGAAAGGAGGTTTCTCATCTTGGACCATTTTTCAAACTGAAAAATGATTGTCCATAAATCAATACATACCAGTGCTCCCTCCCAGCCTAGGATTCATCTCTTCCTTTTTCAATAAGGAAGTCGTCTCCACAAGCTCCAACTTGAGTATGCAAACTCTTTCATCTTGGATAGAAGATTTACCAAGATGTTTGTTTATCTTCTCATCTATGGAGATATGTATTGGAGAACCTCTTTCTCCTTTCTGAACTTCATCATGGATAATGTAATGCTTGATTTCAAATGTACTTTGTTTTGGAGCACCAATTTTTCTTTGAAGACTTCATGTAGCTCTGATCAATAAAGTATATCATTGTTGGAACACTGGAACATATCCATGTGGCACTTCTTCTGTCATCATGAGATATGATCTACTAAGTAATCATCTTGATACAATATCTCTGTTATAGAGAATCTTCACCATGCTTTTGTTGTGCATTGGAGGTTCTACACCAAGTTATCTTCTTCCATTTGTATACAAGAGTCTATTTCTGGTATGCCTCAAAGTCTTGAGGTTTCTCTTCATATGTTATTTGTTCAATTTCTCTGGAGAACATTCTTTGCATTCATCTTGATGTATCAATCCAACCCATGGATGATATAATGACTCATGTAGAGGTATGTCTGGTTTACCAGAACGAGAAATCATAGTCTTCTCCCTCCATCTGGGAGAACCTCTAGTTTTGGATATTTCAATGCTTTCATTCATAAGTCTTCCATACACTGTTCTTCATCACAACTTTCAATTCTATTTGATTTCTTTCATATTAGGCTGGTAATCTTGTGATTCTCGATATAATGATTGGTTGTTCAAGATTCTCTTTTTTCTTGGAATCTTCATGTTCTTCCTCATGTTTTTATTTATCTTTTGGTTCCATGGAGTTTCTTATAGATTCCATGCCCGAAATATTCCACTTCTTTATTTTATCATAGGATCACAGATCTGGATGGAAAACCAGGGATACTTTAAGTCTTCTCTTCGAAGAAGACTTCTTCTGAGGTTGAATTGAGCCTGTATTGTCTTTCATGGTTACTACCATGGATATATACTTCATCATCTTCAATGGATCATAGGATTATCTCCCTCCTAATCCTTGCTTTATGTATGAGTGCATATAATTGGCTCACTCTGTCTAACAGAGTCCACGCTTCTGTCTCCATCCTTATTTTCTTATGCAATATATAATTGGCTCTCTCTGTCTAACAAAATCCACGCTTCTGTCTTATTGTCTTCTACAAAACATCATAAGTATTTCTCCAATTTCCTCTTGATTGCTAACTTATTTCTGTCTTTGCTTCTTCTAAGTCTCTTCATGATTTTTTCGGCATATCTTGTAATAGTTTACGCATGATTTGCTTGATGTATTTCATTATTTCATGTATTATCCAATGATATCAATCCTTATCTTGTTGTTCTTCCATCGGTATAGTTCTTCTTGGAACACATTATCTTCCAAGAGATATATATACAAGATATGTACAGAGACGATGCAAAGAAGATATGTACAAGAACTAAGAAGAGTATTGTTACCTTCAAAAGAAGAAGTCTCTTTCATCCTTCTTAGTCTTCTTTGTAGGTTCCTTTTCTTCGGCAACTGATGCTTCATGTTTCTCCTTCCTTTTCTTTATCTTGGGACAATGATTCTTGTAGTGGCCATACTTTCTATAAATGAAGCATTGTACTTCTGAAATGTCCTTCTCTTGATTTGGCTTCCTCTTTGAACCAAACTTCCTTTTGTTCCTGAAATTCTTGAATCTTGTTGTGAAGGCTTGATCATCATACTTCTTTTGGGGTTTCTCTTTTGCATTGATCCTTGATTCTTATTGAGAACAACAAGTCCAAGGTCTTCAAATGTTGGATACTCCTTTCTTGTGTTCATGCTTGTGGAAAATGCATCCCACGTTTTGGGAAGACCATTTAGTACTATGTTTACCAATTCCTTCTCTGAAGTGATTTCTTCAATAGCTTGTAGTTGATATCTTAACTGAAATATTCTCACAAAGTATGATGATATGTTGTCATCATCATTCATCTTCATGTCACGAAGCTCATTCTTCAGACTCATTATTTGTCCAATGTTTCTGACTGAGAAGAGGTGTGTTAGGGCATCGTACATCTTCTTTGATGAGTCAAGATGGGAGATGTAGGGTATCAAGTGGTTTTTTATGGATTCCACTATGATACTCATGGAATTGATGTCATCATCTTTGAACTTCTCCATAACTGCAACGTTATGTGGTTCCTTCTCTTTTCCTTCTTCAAACTCTAGTTCCATGATCTTTCCTTTCACAATATCCAACACTTTATTCTTGGCAAGGATGAGTTCAATCCTTGTCTTCCACACTATAAAGTTAGAGGCTCCATCTAACTTGTTCTATGACTTCATAGAATAAGTCATGGTTGCTTTGACTTGGTCAAACCCTAGATTTGACCACAAACTCAAACTTGATGTATTGGCTTGTTGAGAGTACCAGGAGATGCGATAGGCTAGGGCACACTGATCTGTCCAAAGATTAGGTCAATCCCATCACTTAAGGTGCCTCAACGAGAGGATTATGGTTTCTGCAATTGCACCTGCTAGTAACCCTAGAGGCAGTGCTTTGGTGACTGCTCCTGCTAGAAACCCTAGCGACAATTCTTCAACGAGCTTAATATCCTTCTGGCTATGTTTCCTTCTAGTGGTTAGACTGAATGAAGGATGTGTGGGCCCATAACCTGTTAGAATATAAGTGGATGTGCTCGTTTTACCATTGAAAATATCTCTATTGTCACCCAACCATAGGCCGAAGCCACCCTCCGAGCACCTTAACCTTGACGGAGAATCACTCTGGAAGACAACCCTAGGCTAGATAACCAATTAAGGGGTAGCGCTCCTTTCCCCAAGGATAGTGCACCAACAAGAGATGATCAGATAGTCCAAACCCTAGCCAAGAGATAGTCCAAGCGTAACTGCTAGCTGCAACAACTGCAACGACAACTCTCCTCTAAGCCTGTGCAGAAACTGGGCAACTGCAGTGTGCACAAGTGTTGCTCTGCAATTCTGAGACTGCCTGCCAAAATGAGAAATGGCCTCCTATATTTATACTAATTTTGGCTAACTTCCTGGGCTGACTTCTCATTCTGGGTATCTGTTTGTTCAGTATATATTATTATTTCTGGCCGACTTCTTCTCTTGGAGGATAATAACCTAATATAAATTATCTTCTTGAGCTGACAAGTCTTCTAGGGTTATTAGCCAACTCATTAGGGTTTCTTCTTGCTTCCTGGAGTATTCTATCCTCGTCAGGTTTACACGTGGAGGTAAATACCTCCCGCAACTACGATAATAGAAACACCCATTACACGCCAACAATGGTTATGGGGCTAGTGAGCCTGGATGCAAATACGCCAGTGCACCTATCCTTGTAAAATGTAATCACACTCAATTTATTAATGATATCGCATTGATGTGCACAAAAAGATCAGATGAAAAGAGACAGGGGGATAAACTCCACTGAAAAGAGAAAATGGGGGACTTAAGTCCAAGGGAATATTTTATTAATATTTATGAAAAGTGTAATCTATGGATAATTATTTATCCTAAGTTCCCGAGGGATGGGAACAAGTCACCATGTGGTTAAAGCTAATTATGAAGGTGACATGTGTCCATTTTAAGGCATGCAATATATATTGTTGGCCTTAGAGTATTTTGGGGGAAGAAAATTTGTTCATCTCATTCCTTGATCATTCAGATTGGCAGTCCTCTCGGGGAATCTGGAACTGACTTCCATTGTATAACCCTCTACTTTGGAAAAGTGGTTTATGGTCGAAGAGGCAGGTTTTTAGGTCCAGGAGAATTCTCTCCAAGTGAGATATTTTCCAATGAAAAGGTGGGTTTTCAGGCCCGTCAAAATTCTTTCCAGGTGAGAGTTTTGTTGGGAATTGTTCCCTGGTGTGCTTGGCATTAGTTGCACTTCTTTGAGACTTGATGTCTTTCTTGTTTTTGAAGCTATGGAAGGGAAGTGGGGAAGTCGAAGGACTGTTGAGAAAAGATGGGGAACACTACCTAGGGTGGGAAAAACATGTGGGGAATGAGAGACTATAGGCTAGTTGCAGTAGTGTGCACCTTGGACTGAACAATTATGGTTATTATTAGACCTTAGCCTAGAAATAGGATCATTTTTCCCTGGTATATTTTAATCCCTAGTTCAGGGGTGACTTGTTACTGAAAGCTTATGAGAAACATAGTCTATGGCTAGGAGGGACGTCTCATCTCTGTGCATAGTTGGTGACTTCTCATAAAAGATAAGTGTCCTTTATGTGCTTGTCTCATTTACTATGTGCTTAAATATTTATGTCTGATATGGGTTTAATTATTGTATGATGTTGCATATAATTATTTTTTGTTATTTTGTATAATGCTGCTTGCACATGTAAGTGTGGTGTTGATTTTCAATGTTTGTAGTCGTACATGCAGAGTATGACAATTTGTATTAGTTATTCATGTTAAGTTAACATTATAATAATGGTCCCGATTCTCTGAGGCAAGGTTAGACTAATGGCCATGCATGTAGGGAAATACTATGTGCACACAAGAGGTTGCATTCGCTTATGCACGCAAGGAAGCAGTCTGCACACACAAGGAGAACAAAATTTGTGTATGACACCATAACGATTAGGCACACAGTAGATATCACATGTTCAGAGTGGATTACACACACATTAATGTTGTGTGATCAATATTCTTATGCACGCAGTTGTATTGTGTTAATTATGTTGTTAAAATTTGTATCAGAAGAGGAAATTTTGTGTGGCACGACCCAACTTGGGGTCAAGTGCGTTACTTCAAGTAGTTCTGTGCAGACCAATGTAATAGAGTAGAATTTGTGCACTATATTTTGGAGTATCATTGCTCAGTAGTAAGTTGGGTAACGTTACAAATTGGTATCAAAGCGTGGTACCCAACTATCACTACTACATATGGGCGGATTATTCCATGAAAATTTTCCACGCTTTAATTAGTTTCATATTTTTTTTAAACAGTGCGGGATTTTCATTGATATTGCCATGAAAGTTCATCGCAATATCGACAGAAATATTATTTAAATGTTATCGAGATTTTTGTCGCTATAGCGACTAACTATCGTGGCAGTAGCGACAAAAATTTTGTCTATCTCATTGGTCGGTGTTAACGGGTAGTTGACTATTTTATCTATATATACGTGACTTTAAGAGACTTTGCGAAACAATTGTTATAGTTGCGACACTGTTCTTGGATTTTGTTTGAGCTGGGTTTTTTTTCCGTCACCCACCGGTTGAACAAATCCAATTCTCGATCTACATAGCTCGGATTTTGAACTTACAAGGTTAGTATGTTATTTTTTATTGATGTACTCATTTAACTTGTAAAAAAAATTTCAAATGTCCAAATTTCATTTAGCTTTTTTTTTCCTTGATAATATATTATAATATGTGTAGTACCATATTTCATGTCTTTGGTTTTTTGATCTAGTTAGTATATTCTATGGAAAAGTGTATGTGGATTCCATAATATTCTAGGTTTATGGAATCCACATACCCTTTTCCCTTCAATTGTAGTTATAATCTCTCTCTCTTTTCATTGATAAAGATATCGAAGTGCTCTTGAAACTCAACCCTGATCGGTGAAATGAGAGTAATTGATTGTCATTTTCTTCTCTCTTTTAATTTTTAAGACCTGACAAAAAAACACCAACAAATATTGATTGCAGCAGGGACTAATAAGATACATAAACACTAACCCTAAACTTATGTTAGGTATATATGTCGTTATTATATAAAGAAAACATTTGTACACATATGGCCTTATTATAAAGATGTTATTTATGTCGTCATGATGTTGATCCTCTACACATATGATCACCTTATTATAAAGATGTTGACCTTATTATAAAGATGTAGGTCACTGCAAATAAACATATCGTAATTGAAAGGAGTAGCCAAAATATAAAAAATTGACAACTTGATGTTTGGTATGGTGTAGGTAAGACAATTATTTGTCAGGACAAGGATTTGTCACAATGAACGAAAATGAAAGGAAACTTGCTCGGTTAAGAGCATCATTAGAGGCGAGGGGCGAGGGAAAATGTTATTTCCCTTGTTATGATTGCAGAGGCTTGCAAAATAGAATACTTTTAATAACAACAGCCCAAAAATAGTGTAGGGAGAAGGGGCACACCGAAGGGGGTTATGAATATCATCCCTTGGTAAGAGGATTCAATATTTAATGTATTCTCTGTAATAATCAGTATGTCATGAATTTTAGTAATTATATTTCTTATCGGGATTTTTATATTTTCTATACACACTAACTTTTCTATGTTGTTTTTAAATATATAGACGATGCCCCCAAAGTGTCGACCTCTAGAGAGTTATTTTCCAAGTATTAGAAGAAATACTACTTTACATGGAGATGAACTTCGAGATCAGAATATTGAAGTTGTTGATCAAGTTATTAATAATGATATGGATGGAGATAATGTTAGTGATTAAAATCAAGAAGATGAGATACATAGATTGATCCAAGACACATTTTCTCCAATGGATGAGGACAACCAGGATGATAGTCATGATGTTGATCCTCTACTCAAGAAGTCACGTCAACCTCTTTATGAAGGCTCAAAAACAAATCTTTTATCTGCTATATTGTTGTTGGTGAACCTGAAGGTTTTGAATGGTTTATCAAATACATGTCTCACACAGATACTAAGGTATTTAATTTGTTAATTATTTATGCCTGCATGTTCACAAATACTTAAAAGGTTCAATTTTTTCCTATATTGCTATTATTTTCTAATTTGTAAATTAGTATATTGGATGATATATTGATGATGAATATCATTTACATTGACTTATTGTTTAGAATTTTGTAGATTGTTAGGTGATTTTCTATTACCGACATCGAATATTTTTCCACACACATATCAAGAAATATCCGTGATTATGAAAGAAATTGGAATGGACTATCATGCTATTGTTGCATGTCATAATGATCATATCATATATTATGGACAATATGCATTAGAAAATGAATGCCCACAATGTCAAATAAGTAGATATCAAACTAATAAAGCATCAAAGAAGGTGTCTCGCAAAGTTCTTCATTATATTCCAATAATTCCACATTTCCAGTGGTTGTTTAGGTGCCAAAGTATAGCACAGTTTATGGATTTCCATGCAAAGAACAGAAGTCAAGACGATGTTCTTTGAATGTCGGTAGATGGTTCTGCATTGAACTACATCGAAGAAAAGTGGCCAATTTTTAAAGAAGAACCTCGTAATGTTAGACTTTCGTTGGCAGTTGATGGTGTCAATCCATTTGGAGAGATTTTCTCTACGTACTCAGTGTGGCCTATTTTTGTTATAAACAATAACCTTCCTCCTTGGATGTCGATCAAGAGAGAGCACACAATGTTAGCAATGATTGTTCTAGGTTTTTAATTATCTTTTATTTTCTTTAAAGCATGAAAAAATATTTCATTTCTTTGTTTCGTGCATGGTGATTATTTCTTTTATATATCACGACATCTAGATAAGTATAATTAATCATGTAGTAGGTTGAACCAATCAGGTAGGTACCAGGTTAAAGATATGAATGTATATATTGAGCCTCTCATCGATGAGTTGTTGAAGGTATGGGTTGGCATCGCTATGTATGACATCTCTAGACCAATAGGGAAAAGACGATTTCAATTCCATGGAATACTATCATGGACAATTCATGATGCTCCCGGGTTAACACATTTTTGTGGTATATTGTTACTTTATTTTTGTGATTTATTATTTATATCTTTTTTGAAAAAATCATGCATTATTTTAAATTGTAACTCTAATTTGACGCTACATTTATTCATATATCTTGTAGGTCTTCAAACAAAGGGTAAATTTGCATGCCCAGTTTATGGTCCTGGGATAAAATCTCATCGTTCAAGGAGTTTAGAAAAGGAAGTGTTTGATGAGTATAGGCACTTTTTTCCTAAGAACCATAGCTATTGAACTACAGACAAAGCAAAGTTCAATGGTAAATAAGAAAATGGAAAAAAACCACGAAGAATGACACCTCGCCTATGGAAGTTGGAATATATTAGAAAATGTCAAGGTACACAAATTATTTATGTATGACCTATTATATAAATATTTGGTTAATTTCATTAGTATTAAATTCACTGTGTCCCATTAATTAGTGTTAATTTCAATTTGTTGATGTTTCATGAATGTCGTTAAGGAATGAATGGGCTTCCATGAGGAATGAAAAGTTACCCGATGCAATTCAGTAGATTGCCATACTACGAGCACCTACAAATAGTTCATTTGTTTGATACAATGCATATGGGGAAGAACATAATAGAATTGTTATGGTGAATATTAGATGGAAGGACTGACAAAGAGAGAATTGGAAAGATTTGTTGTGACATCCGAGAAGCTAATCACGCCTTGCAAAGTGTTATTATTAATTCTAATAGCAATGGTCCTAAACAAAATACTAGTCTTCCTTGGTTATTGACGGAGCAGTAGAGCAATATTGTAAAAGAGGTCATTCGAAAAATTAGGTTTTCGACGGGGTTTTCATCGAACATACAAAATATCTTAACTAAAAAAGGTGATTTTGGTGGGGTTAAAACACATGACTGGCATACATTCATTAAGGTAATTAGTACGTTATAATATATTTTCTTATTGGTATGCATTTTTTGGAAACAAATAATAATTATTTGTTTTTTGTTACAGTATGTTCTACCTTTATCTCTCCTAGATGACTTTGACAACAACATAAAACAAATTATTTATGTGCTTGGAAAATACATGAGGTAAGTATTGTTTTACAAGGAAAATGTACTTCTTATGTGATTTTTATTGGAACTTATTGACATATTAGCTTTTATCTGCAAATTTATGTATGCCTTGATATTTTTTAATTGCATTGACATTTGTAGGTAGCTATCATCAAAAGAAATCCATAAAGAAGATATAAGGTATTGGAAGAGAGAAATTCCCCGACTAATGTGTCAAATGCAACAGTATCTACCTCTAGAATTTTTCAATGCACAAGAACACTACCTCATACAACAAGTTGAGGAGATTTAATTATGTGGAACAGTACACACAAGGTCGATGTGGATGGTGGAGAGGTAGTTGAAGTCACTGAAGGCTTTTGTTAGACAAAGAGCATGTTCGGAGGGTTCTATGGTTGAGGGATATATGGTATATCAATTCATGGTGTATATTAGTCAATATCTACCTAAATTAGTAGAGAATATGTATGTGCCTCGCATTTGGCATCTCGACTCCATCAACAAATTTGAAGAGGGGGTCTTATTGGGGAAAGGTAAAATGAGGACTGTGAAAGGTAATTACTAGATGTTGACGTAGATTTAATATATTACACATCTATTAAATTATTCATTTATTAAAAATAACTAATTAATGATATTAAATTGTTATGCTATCATATAGTTGCTCGAGAGTAGGATGCTTTACATTTATACATTGCAAACAACCTTGATTGGATGGAACATTGGATAGAATATACTAAAGAATATTTTGGTAGGTTATCATGGGAAGGGGTGAGTAAGATGATTAAAACAACGCATCGTCATCGAGATCAATTTTCTGATCTTACATCAAGGGAAGTTGATTTAGCCTTTGGTTTAAAAGA
>ML776625.1:2466413-2493821 GCA_009831015.1 Picea engelmannii | reverse complement strand
TTATATTGTTGTCTCGGGATAAATTGGATATAGCAATCTCTTGTCTTTTGTAGTATTTCTCCAACTAGCAGAACTTTAGATATTTTGTCCTTTTGTTTATAGTTACAGCGACTGCTCCGTTTCTGCATTATATACTTTAAAAAATAGTAAATCGGACTATTTTTTTTAATTAAAAAATAGTAAATCAGACTATTTTTTTAAGTTCAAATGGCTAGGCATTATAACTATGTTAATTTTTCGTTAAATTGTAATCTAATTAGTATTGAGTTTTAATCGGTCTTTCTTTTTTATTGTATGGATAAAGATAGATATTATTTAAAAGTATGGTTTTATTATTTAGTTTTTAGCTCCCTTTTTATATACTATTTTGTAATTATCTTTTAATAAATTACCACCAACTTTCTGCCTATTTTCCATGGACCTCCCAGTTTTAGACCACCCTTGAGCTAGGACTAAATTCCACCTAGGGTAAAGGAATCCTAGACCTAGGCTGAGGCTACGGGAAAAAAACACTATGCAATTGGAAGGATTCTCTCCAAGGAGCCTACTTACGCTCACTTCTCACGGACTTTCAATCCCCACATGCCTGTCTCACCCTCGGAATATGCA
Source organism: Picea engelmannii (assembly GCA_009831015.1). Taxonomy (NCBI): domain Eukaryota; kingdom Viridiplantae; phylum Streptophyta; class Pinopsida; order Pinales; family Pinaceae; genus Picea; species Picea engelmannii. Next base: position 2,493,212 of record ML776625.1, on the reverse strand, counting down.
CTTTCACTTTTCCACAGTCCATTGGCTGCTCGACTTCCCTTCCAGGGCTTCAACAACAGGCCGGATCAAGAATTCTCAGAGCTCCGTAGCTGGTACTCGACTCCCTCCAGAAAAAATCACTTCCCAACAAACTCTCTCACCTCGAGAGAGTTGCTCACACGCCTGACAACTTGCTTCTTCAACCACGAGCCTGACAACCGATATGTTCAATCGACGACCACGTAAATCGAGTAAGGCAAGGGGACGACTCGACAATTTACAGAGGTTCACCCAGGTGGAAATTACTCTAGCTGCATACTTGTTAAGTGCATGCATGAATTGCACAAGGGATGGCCAACATGCTGAGGATGAACTCGTGGAAACTAAATGGCCAGACTGGTATGAATGTTGAGAGCGAGCAAGGAAAACGGTGAGAATGGTCAGCCTTTAGAATCGTCAGAGAGCTGCAATCGTGAGAGCGGACTACTCAAGAAGGTGATCGAATGGTTCATGAACCCCCCAACAAAGGTGTAGTTTTCCCACATAAATTTGCATGCGTCCTGGGTGACACTTGGCTCTTCATGAGCATGTTCCTCTCCACTTGGATTTTGTTCCTCCCCTCAAAGGAACTTAGGATAAGCGAGTTTATTTTCCCAACTTTAGTACTTTTCATGAATACATTATAATATTCCCTTGGGTTAAGCCCTCAAGATTAGCCACTCTTTCCTATCCTCTCATCCCCATTCCTTTTCATACCCAATGGAGTTTAGTCCCCCATAACTCTTCCTTCGTGGTTGGTCTACACACAACGATGTATTTGATTAATAATCTGCATAATTACATATAAATAAATCAGGCCCACTGACCTTAGTATCTAGGGTCTTCAGCCTAATAAACATATAATCCTACCATTTTATGATTACTTGACTCACCAAGCTACAAACATCATTACATTTCACAGGGTCTCGACCTTGGGGTATAAAAATCACCTCCCCTTATTTTTGCATTGTCCTCAATGCAACTGATTTACATAATATCAACAAGATTTTCAAAATATTCAAAAAGATGAGGGTACTCTACCTGCATAGAATCTTCATGCTCCCATGTTGCGTCCTCAGGACCATACTAGGTCCACTAAACTTTTACAAGAACTATGGCTCAATTATGGAGCTGCTTGCTTTTTCGATCCAGTATATGCACCGGATGCACCTAAAAAGTGATTTTCTGCTCGAACTGAATCACATTCCAATCAATAACATGATTACCATTAGGTACATACTTCTTAATCAATGACACATGAAATACATTATGTATAGACATGCATGCAGGAAATGCAAGCCTATATTCTACTAGACCAATCCTCTATAGGATTTCAAACAACCCACAATATCGAGTTTCCAACATTGAACAATTTCCCAACATGAGGGAGATTATGTTGGCCTTCAGTCTTAGGAAAACATGATCCCCTATTTTAAATTCCCTGTGAGTGATATTCCTATCAACATAAATTTTCTTCCTATCTTAGGAAACCTTCGAATTCTGCTTAATCTTCAACATTTTTTCTTCCATTTCCTTGAGAAACTATGGAGCAACCACTACCTTATCAGTTGGGTTGTCCTAGATTACTATGGTAATGCAATTTCTGCCATAAAGTGATTTAAACAGAACCATCTTCAGTGATGCTTGATACCCGTTGTTGTAGGAAATTTCTACCAAGTGTAGATAATCTTCCCATTTAGATGGCTTGTCCATCACATACATTCTTAACATATCTTCTATCACTTGGTTCTCCCTCTCTATATTCCCATCAGACTTAGGATGATAATGAGTGTTGAAGTTTAGATTTGTTCTGAACCCTTTGAATAACCCCTTCCAGAACTTTGATGTAAAATTTGGGTCTCTGGCAAACACAATTGTCTTAGGTATGCCATGCAAGCGTGCTACTTCCCTCATATAAATATGTGCAACATTAGTTTCTCTATGAGTAGTCTTCATAGGAATGAAATGGGCATATTTAGTAAGCTTTTCCACCACCACCATGATTGCATCATGTTGCTTTCTTGTTCTGGGAAATCCTATGATAAAATCCATTGTCACCACTTCCCATTTCCACTCAGGAATGGGCAATGGTTGTAGTAACCCAACTGGGTGTCTATGCTCAACCTTGACCCTTTGAAATTCCAAGAATTTAACAATAAAATAAACAATCTTCGTCTTGATGGCTCGCCAATAATATTGGCTTTTGACTACTAAGATTGTTTTCTGATATCCTAGGTGTCCTTTATAAGGCACATTATGCATCTCTTTTAAAATAAAACTCCTCAATTCAAAAGAATTGGATACATAGAATCTGTTTCTATATAGAAGGATTCCATTAAATCCCAATTCATAATCCTCAACCTTCTATTGCATTTTACCTTGCTGCAATTCTGTTACCAATTCCATGTACTACAAACATGCTTTTGCAGCTTAAAAAAGTATTCCTTTGAGATATCTTTGATACATGTTAATGGTTGTAGCATGTAGTGCATGCACTCTCCTGCTGAGTGCATCATCCACTTTGTTCTCCTTTCCTTTGATATGCTTGGTATCAAATTCATACTCACAGGGGAATTCCAACCATCTACTCTACCTAGCATTCAAAGTAGGTTGATCAAACAAATACTTCAGACCATTATGGTTTGTTCTCACCTCAAACCTCTTTCCCATGAGGTAGTTCCTCCACTTCTTCAAAGCATGCACTATGGATGCCAATTCCAAATCATCAATGACATAGAGCCTTTCATGCTCTTTCAACTTCCTTGATTCATAACATACAACAAACCCATTTTGATTGAGGACTCCACCAAGTCCTTCTTTGAATGCATCTATGCATACAATGAAGTATTCATTTGGATATGTGATCTTTAGAATTGGAGCACTGGTTAACGGTTGCTTCAATTTCTAGAAACTCTTTTCACATTCTTTTTTCCATTGAAACTTCTTTCCCTTCCTTTGCAAGGAAGTGATGGGGTGATCTATTTTTGAAAACCCTACAGTGAACCTCCTGTAGTAGCCATCTAGGCCCATGAAGGATCTAACTTATGTCACATTCTTAGGTGTTGTCCACCCTTTAATTCCCTCAATCGTTTTAGGGTCCACTACTATCACCCTTCTTCAGATATGATATTTCCAAAATAGTGAATTTTGGTTTGATAAAATGAGCACTTACTCAATTTGGAATACAATTGATATTCTCTTAGCACTTGCAGCACCATCCTCAAATGATGCTCATCCTCTTCTTCGGACTTGGAATATACAAGGATGTCATCGAGAAAAATGACAAACTTGTCTAAATATTCCCGGAAAACACCATTCATTAAGCACATGAAAATAACTGGTGCATTTGACAACCCAAATGGCACCACTATGAACTCATAATGACCATACCTTGTCCTGAATGTGGTCTTGCTGATATATTCCACTTTAATCCTTACCTTATGGTATCCTGACCTAAGATATATCTTAGAAAATTTTCATCCTTCAATTGATCAAAGAGATCATCAATCCTTGGCAGAGGATGCTTGTTCTTTATAGTTACTTTGTTCAACTGTCTGAAGTCGATTCACAATCACAATGCCCCATCTTTATTTTTCATGAAAAAGACTAGGGCACCTCAAGGTCACACACTTGGGTGTATATACCACTTCCTCAAAAGTTATTCAAGATGCATTTGCAATTCCTTCAGCTCTGGTGTACTCATTATGTAAGAAGTCTTTGATACTGGAGCTACTCCAGGCATCAAATTAATAAAGAAATCAATATCTCTCTTTGGAGTTAGTCCTAGTACCTCCTTGAACACATATTCAAAATCTTCTAGGACTGCATGATCTTCCAAAACTGACACATTATCCTTAAATGCTTCCACCATATGGGTTGCATACATTTGAAAGCCTTTCTTGTAGCACTTCTTCAGCTGCATTGCTGATATTTCTTGGATAGTAACTTCGATAGGAATTCCTTGGACTAGTTTTAGATTTCCTTCCTCATCCAAGCAAGTGAATGATGGCATGGTGTTGGTTCGACCAATCCATACCAATTAGGAAATCATATGATCTGAATGACAAGATATTCAAATCGTCCTTGGTACACATCCCATTCATGCCCACTGGACATGATTTACCAACTCAACAACTGTCCTCTTGGCTCCTGTAGCCAGTTGTACCATCCAAGATTTTCCCATGCTTGCTTCTTGGAAAAAGAAATATTTCCACTAACTTAGGGTCTATATAGCTATGACTAGCCTCGGAATCAATTAAAATAGTAAATGCATGGTTATTGATCATACCTTCAACTTCAATCATGTGTGATTGAAACTCACCTTGCTTGTTTTCCAGGGTTGGATAGAGCCTTTGTACTCTTCTTCCCATGTCCTCCACTGCTTCTGCTGCTTTTACATTATGGACATCTCTTAGGTTGTCACTTTTGTGAGGACAATCTCTATACTTGTGGTCTCCTTTACAACCCCAACATTGAATGGGTGCCTGCCTTGACCTTTTCCCTCCTACCTCAGCCATTATATGCTCTCTAAAATATGGCTATCCTTGAGGACTATTTCTAAAAAATGGAGGCTTGTTTCCCTTCTGCCTATGTTCCTTCTTGAACTTCTTCTTGTCCTCCCAAGCCTTCTGGAAGGTAGTCTTTCATTTTTTCTAATCATATAAGCATTTTCCTCACCTTATAGTTTCTTCTAGAGGCTTGGGGTCATCATATTGGATTTTATCACTTATGAAAGATGACAACCCACTCAGGTACCTCAGAATCACCATTATCTCATCCTTGATGAAGGAGACATACTTCAACAGCTCTAAGAATATCCTTTTGTATTCCTCAATAGCCATGCTTCCCAATTTAAGTCCAAAGAACTCTTTCATCTTTCTATCATAATACCTCTTGGTCAGGTATTTCTTCTCAAAATGCCTCTTGAAATCCTTCCAAGTCAAATTTTTCTCCTTGAGGTGTTGTACTTTCACTAGCTGATCCCACCACATGGATGCTTTTCCTTTAAGTTGGTATATGAAAATTCTTCGTTCTGCATGGGACAAAAAATTATGCGATTGAAAACACTTTCTCATGCCCATCAGCCATGTCTCTACATCTTCATCCTTCTTGTGCTCCCCATCAAACATAGAAGGTTTTATCTTGTTCATTTCCCCTTGTAGCTCATCCTCCCTGGACCTCTTATGTTGTTAAATTATGAATCTCCATATTTTGAATCTTCCATACTTAAGTCTTCCATTCTTACTCAAGCCTAAGTGTTTCATCTTTAAAAAAAAAATATTTATGGCCTTTCAAAAGGGCCAAATAATCAAGCATGGGTAATATCCAAAAATGTTTATAGTGATAAACTTCCAAGGGCCTTTTCTCTGGAAAAAGAATAGACTTTGTATATATTGATCACTTGAGGTCATTACTTCACTTAAGCTATGCCAATGATCCCATACCTATTTTAAGAAATCATAGCATATTAGGATGTAAGTGTTATCTTCTCATGATTTTAGATAACTTGCAAATTCTGTGGGTCATTGTACACCTCTATACATGGCTTATTATTTTTGTAGCGTTCCCCACTACTAAAATCATACAAAATTAAAATTTATAATACCATTAAGCTAAATACATCTAACAAAATTTCCGAAAACATTAATGCAACTAATTATACTCATAAACATTAGTATATAATTCGCTCAAAACACATAGTACTACACATGAAAATAAACCATAAATGAAAGTAATACACAAAGGTAAAACAATTATCTTTTAATAACAATTGTGCAACCATTTACATAGGAAAAACATTCCACCCAACTAAATACTTGTTGCTCCAAATCTCAACTGCAAGTCACCCTTGAGTTGAGGCTCATAATCCATAAGAGAGGGTGTTTATCCATTGTTCACTCACAACCCAAATGTTCCCACAACCAACTATTTTTCCTATACTTATCCCAATCCTTCATATCTCTTCCTCTCGACCTACACATCCAAAGGAATGGGATCCCCCTTCACTCACACAATCCCTCAAGCATTCCAAATTCATTCCAAGGATCTAGCACAAGTTGGCTAGGATTCTCTCTTATTGGCAACTCCAGGGATGTCAGCTGTAAGAAAAAACACACAAAATCAAGCTCACTATTGGTAGGGTAATTTTTTTGACACTATTTATCTCCACATGCCTAAAAACTTGTTTCTTCATGCATTCTACAGCTTCCAAATATTTACCACACATGGACACTATGGTTTCCTTCAAGATTACATCATCTCCTGTCCCTTGTTATACAAAACTTGGTTGTTAAAACTGTTCCCTCTTTTCCATATGAATTTCCCTTTTTCCCCAAGAAAGTTGACACCCACTCTCCCCAATGTTGATTTTAATTTAGCCCCATGTTCTCAATAACTAAGGGATGTGACTTTTCACACCCACCCAATTACATGTATTCAATAATTTGGCTCTCATACACTCAAGGGAGAAATTAGAAGGTTTACTCAAGACAATAATTTTAGGAATGGTTTGGGTTTTAAGACACATGAATTGTATACAAGTGATGTATGTAAACATTGTATACAAAATAATATATAAAATTGTATACAATGTTTACATATTACATCACTTGGTCAAAATTCATATATCATATCTAAATTATACATCACTAAACTTGGAATTAAATATAGAGATGTTACATTCCTCTCCCCCTACAATTTTTCACCTTCCTTGTTGCGCAACACCATACCAATATACATGTACAAAAATTACATCATAATACTTAGTTTTTTTGCAAGTTCACAACTCCTGCAACAGTTCCAACCATAAACATATTGGTCCCCCCAACTTTCACAACCTAAGGTAGTGTACCCACTTCTATGTGTCGCAGTACCTTAGGTTTTACCACTCCCCTTCAAGAGTTCCAAAACATGTTGGACAAGAATCTTTGAGATGTGGTCCCAATAACTCTACCTGCCCAAAACAGAGCCTTCCACAGTTACATACAAATGGACGTTCAATTTTTTTTTAATTTGCAAAAGAATTGCAGGTATTCCTCTCACATGGTCTCCTCATTATCCCATGTAGTGTCCTCAGGACCATATCAGGTCATTTGGACCTTTACCAACTCGATAGATTTGTTATTAAGAACTTTTAATTTCGAATATAGGATGTGTGTCAATTCTACCCAAAATTCTCCTTCATGTTCCACCTCGATCACACTCCAATCAATTACATGGTTAGGATCAGGCACATATTTCTCCAATAAAGACACATGAAACATATTATGAATTAACATGGACACAAGAAATTGAAGAATGTATGCAACTGGTCCTATCTTCTCGAAGACTTCAAATGGCCCATAGTATATTGTTTCGAACTTTGGGAAACATCCTAAACTTACAAATCTTTGTTTTGCTAAATTTAATTTTAAAAACACATGCTCGCCCACTTTAAATTCCTTGTATGTCGTGTTTTTATCTACAAAAATATTTTTGCTATCCTCTGCAACATTTGAATTATGTCATATCTTTATCCACATCTCTTCCATTTTCCTTAGAAATTCTATCCCAATAACTACTCAGACTGTCGGGTTATCCTATCTCACTAGGATGTTGCATTTTTTTTCATACAATGATTCATATGGTCTCATCTTCAATGATTCATAATACCCGTTATTGTAATAAAATTAAACTAGATCGATGTAGTCTTTCCATTTGGAAGGCTATTTCATTACATACATTCTTAGAGTACCCTCAATTATCTTGTTATTCATGTTTGTTTTTATGTTTGACTCTAGTTCATATGTTGTACTAATTTATATTTGTCCCAAATCCTTTAAACAAACCATTCTATCAATTTGATGTGAACTTGGGACCTCTGTCATAAAAAAATTCCTTAGGCACACCATTTAGCCTGGCATTTCCTTCATGTAAATTACTTCAATGTTGGTTTCCTTGTGAGTTGTCTTCATTGGAATAAAATGTTCAACCTTAGTTAATTTATCCACAACTTCCATGATGGAATCATGTTGCCTCACTATTTTGTGTATCTTAGTAATAAAATACACTATCACAATGTCCCTTTTCCACTTAGGTCCAATGGGAAATGACTATAGTAGTCCAAATAAATGTCTATGTGCAACCTTTGCCTTTTGACATTCTAGACATTTAAGTATGTAATAAGACACCTATTTATTGATTTCTGGAAAAATTTATTGGCTTCTTTCAACTTCATTTGATCATTAGGATCACCATCCCAATAGACTTGCAATAGACTTTCAATAATTAGGATCACCATCCCAATTACAATCAGTGAAACCAAGCTATAAAGGAGTCCCCCCTCAGCTCTAATGTATCATGAACTAAAATGTACCCTAGGCATATCCAAGTACCCTTTTAGCTTCTTTCCAACGACTTTTATGGGGTGTTTTCATATACCAGGAAAAAATACCAACAACAAAGGAAATATTAGGATAGGTATGATTAAAATATAATAGGCTACCAACTAACTAATAGTACAAAGTGGCATCAACATCAAGAGAAGTGTAGGTGTAAACAATATTGATTCTAGACTAGAAGGGAGTAGGGGATGGTTTTAGAAAAATCCATGAGAAAGTAGTGAAGAAGGTTACATGCATACTTATACTATAAAATAAATACTCTTTGCTTGATTTGCAATACTTGGAGGCCAATGAAATAGTGCAAATATCCTAAGTCGGTAATTACAAATTTATTCTTAAGGATGGTGTTTACATGGTTTAAAAGTTTAGGGTCACTACTAGCTAGGATCTGATCATCAACATAAAAAACAAGGATTATGATATGGATTCCTACTTTCCTGGTATAGTAATTAGGATCAGAATGGAATATACAAAATCCATTGTCAAGAAGAAAGCTATCCATTTTTTCATACCAAGATCAGAGAGATTTCCTAACACCATAAAGAGATTTCTTAGGGAGACAAACAAAGTGTTGTGCCAGGCACTACAACCCTCCATTTTCTAGGTTTCCATTGTGTTTTTATTTTAGGAAAATTGAGCCCCCTTCTTTTTATATGTTTTAGAAACATTATTCCATCACACTCTCTATTTATCTCAAGCTTATTTGGGAATTCTTATTTATGAGACGAAAAATTGGCAAAAGAGATTACTTGAAGAAATCATTTTTTGAGAAAGAAAAAATCACCAACGTTTCCTCTAACTCATCTGACGTACATCGAAGGAGTTCCCATCACACTCTTTGATTAACCTCTTATCATGAAAGTTGAAATCAATTCCTCTGAGAGTATCATAGGATTTGGTTTCAACTCCTCTGATACCCATTAGAGGAGTTTCCTCCATGTTCATCTATGTGATTGGAGGACTCAATCCCAAGTCCTCTAACCAAAAATATCTTATCAACTATCACATTAATTGTCAGGTCGTCGACTTCTTTATATTTACCAAGCATCCCCGAATACCCATTATTTATCTAAGGTGTATAGGGAAGCAAGATCACTCTAGAAATAGAATGTTTCGAGCCCTTCACATTCACACTCACAACCTATCCAAGTCTTCCACGTAGTAGTAAAGGTTTCCAGGTATGTCTCAATATTTTTCCTCCCTTGCTAGAGTTATGATTATTCTTAGTTTTTAATTGTTTTCTTTGGAAGACCTCCTTTCATCTATCTGTCCCGATCCCATACCCCTCTAAAACCAATTCCATTTATCTATTGTCCCCCCCCTTCATTTTTCCTTCACAATTTTAGGGTTTTCGCTTCCCTTCTAGCCTAGATAGTGTCGAGAGAGCTCTGAAAAATAACTTAACCAACGTTTTATTTACCAAGGAGGTTATTGATGACACTAGTGACAGTTAACATGAACTTCCATCCTGAGAAAAAGACTTGGGACTAGGTTTTTCTTATCTGTCTAACTTTGGAAATCGAAACCTTGGTATTTTTCTTCTTATCTGTCTAACTTGGGATTCTTCCAGCGGTATTCGAAGAATCTGAATACTTATATTCATAGACACAATATTGCAGGTTATGTGATGTAGAGCATAGGATTTGAGACATAACGACTTTATTAATCCATGATTGGTGGGAGCACTTCGAGTGGAAATAAACCTGACTGCAAACGACTACGTCTTTTGTGAATCTATCTTTTGAAAAGGATGGGCCTGGGAAATGGCAGCCCCCCCCCTTTATTAATTGTTTTCTTTCCTATTTTATGTCGTTTTGTGGTTGTAGGTTGCAAATGTAATTCATAAATATGTCTAAGGACCTGCATGTCATGTTTTGAAGACTGAAATCTTTTCTGAGTCATTTCAATTAGAGTTTTTTTTAATGGAATAAAAGGATCTGAGTAAGTTTGAGTTGAGTTATGTCTTTGATGTATAGGCTGGTTGTTGTTGTTGTGTTAAACTGTGCCTTTGTATCCACATGATTCTCTTGTATTTCTGCAGTAAGGAGTGATTGCATCAGGTTGGTATCAAAGAACAACTATGGCTCAGAGGGGTGTCCATATGAATTGGGGAAGGAGAGGCAGGAGAAATGCCAGATGAAGAGTAACCCTTGATGAGGAACTACTCCGAAGATTAGAGGCCATCGAATCTATATTGACCTATGAAGAATCTGAGGAAGAACTGGAGGTTCCACAAGGTCGGGTCAGAGTTGTAGATCCCATGGAGAGGCTTATTGAGGCAATAACCAAATAAGGGACCAGGGATAAAGTCGAGGTCCCTGATTTCAAAGGTGAACTGAATGCAAAATTATTCATGGATTGGATTCAAAAGTTGGAGAAGTATTTTGATATAGAATGGATCGAGGATACTGATCCATGAAGGACTAAAATAGAGGCATCCAAAATGAATTCGCATGCTTCTCTATGGTGGGAGAATCTCCAAAACCTTATAAAGAGACAAGGGAAAGAGAAGATCAAGTTGTGGTCGAATATGTTGAAACTTATGAAAGTTAAGTTCCTGCCTTCCGACTATAAACAAAGGCTTTTCAGAGACTACCAAAATTTAAGACAAAAGGACTTATGCATAGCTGCATTTACAGAAGAATTTTTTAAGTTCTAGATTAGAACTGATTTACAAGAAGATGATGAACATGCAGTGGCTAGGTATGTCAATGCTCTTAGGCTTCAGCTCCAAGATGAATTATCCCTGATCAAGGTGAGCTCTGTGGAAGAAGCATATCAGTTAGCATTAAAGGATGAAGAAAAAGTATATAGGTGGAACAAGGCAACTATCAAGCAAAGGGGTAGTAATATGAATAAGGGTAGAAAAAGTTCTTCTAAATTGACAAGCGAAGAAGAATCCAGTAGTGAGTTGAAGCCTGAATTCCAAGGTAGAGAGGCCCCTTGGAATAGGGGAAGGGGGTGGGATTTTGCTGGTAGTTGGAGGCCCTTGAAGTGTTTTATATGCAGCGGCCCCCATAAGGCAACATATTGCCAACAAAACCGAAAAAGGGTGATGATGAATAAAGAAGAAGAGAGAGTAGAAATCTTGCTGGAAGAAGTTGAGGAAGAGAAAGGTGAAAATATCATGTTAAGGAGGACCTTGATATCTAGTAACAAAGTCACCCCTGAAGCAGATTGGAGGAGGAAAAGCATGTTTCGTAGCAAGTGTAAGTGCAGGGACAAGGTCTGCAAGGTAATTGTAGATGGAGGATCCACTGACAATCTAGTAAGTAAAAAAAGGGTACAAAAATTACAACTTACCTGCATTCCTAAACCTCATCCTTATAGTATTGTTTGGCTAAAAAAAGATCATAGTGTGTTGGTAAACCAAACTTGTCTAGTTGACTTTAAAATTCGGCCCTATGAAGACAAAGTGTGGTGTGATGTGGTTCCAATGGATGCATGTCATGTACTCTTAGGTAGACCATGGAAATATGATCGGGATGTAATTCACCATGGTAAGGAGAACACATATGAGTTTCGTCACGGGAATAAGTGCCATATATTGAAGCCATTCAAGGAGGAAGGACTGGCTGAATCAACATCCCTCTCCTTGAGTACCATGGGATGGAAGAGGTTTTCCAAGGAGTTGAGGAGAGGTGTTTGTTATCTACTATACCCCCGAGAACAGAATTCATTGCAGCAACAAACAGTCCCCCTAGAAGTGCAGAAATTACTTCAGTAATACCCTGATTTGACATCAATAAATCTAGCATGCATCCCTTACAAATTTCATTTTTACTAAGAGAAATAGAGGGCATGCCCCATACCATGTTATGTAGATCCGGAAGAGCTTTGTAATGAATATGTCCAAGTATTATGTGCCACAACTCGCTGGAGCTAGTTGCATCATGAGCCAATGCCTGAACTGACTTCCCTGACACGACGTACAATCCTCCACTGCGAGTTCCAATGGGTTCTGTTGTACTTAAGTGGCTACCTTTATCCCATGGTAGTGCCTTCCTATCCTTGAATATCACCCAATATCCCTTTTCCTCAAGGGTTTCAACTAATACTAGATTCTTCTTGATCCCTGGAACATATAATACTTCATAAACATGAAGTCTAGCCCCAGATTCCAATTTGAAGGAGATAGATCCTACTCCCTCTATCTTGTAACATTTTTCATCCCCAAGCTCGACCTTCTCTGCAAAATATTTTGTCTCGTAATATTAGAGGATATCCTTGTACCCTGTCATGTTCTTTGATGCACCACTGTCTACTAACCAAGTTTTCTGCCCCATGGAAGCTGAACCGGATAAGGCAGAAACCAAATAATATTCTTTCCTATTTTCTTTCTCATTACAAGGAATTTTCTGATTTCTTTTTTATTCATCATCCTCAGCAGTTGAGGCATGATTTTTCCCTTTCCTAGGATATTTCTTTCTAAACCAACAATCTTTAGCAAAATGACCCAACTTATTTCAACTAAATCATTTAATCTTAGATGTATCAATATTCTTGCCTTTGAATGTACCTTTGATGTTTGGCTTCCATTGAGATTCTTTCTAGAAAGTGCCTTTCTTCTTTCCCTTGAATCTTGATGCTAAAGCTGAGTGCTCTTCTTATATTGTCTCTCTCCTGGTAGCTGTATGACTCTCCTCCCGAAGGCAATCATGCCATAACCTCTCAAATGTGGGTTGAATCTCTCTCCCACTTACACTGGATAAGAAGGTCTCCCATGAAGAAGGAAGACCGTCAAAAATGGCCCGCACTAAATCATCATCGTCCACTATCACCCCTGTGGCCAAAAGCTGATCTCTGATCTGACCTATCCTAGAATAGAAAGATTCCATTGATTCACCTTTCTCCATCTTCAAATACTTAAGCTTTTTCCTAAGTGTCCTCTTCCGACTTGGAGCCTGTTTCTCATACAAATTCACTAAGGTATCCATACAGTCCTTGGCAGTGATCAACGGAGTCATTACAGGCATTATACTATCTTTGATTGAGTCAAAGATGATTCACTTGGCCTTTGATTGACTCTTCCTTAAAGTTGTTCTTTCTACATTATTCGTTGGTTCCTCCATCACTTTGGTCACATACTTCTCAAGATCATGCTCTTGCAAGATATTTGTTATACAGAGCTTCCACACATTAAAGTTGGTAGCTCCTTCGAGCCTATCCTCGGCCCTGACTAAAATGGAGGATGCCATGGTCCTCACACTGGAAACTTAATCAAGATCGCTTCGATCTATGTGTACCTGCTAACACTTCAACATGTTTAACACACCCTAAGATCTGATACCATGTTAAATTATGAGATTGATTTCTTATGCCGATTAATTCTTTTATTTTCTTCAATACTTTGATTCCAGCTTAATACACTTCAACAATTTCAAATCATAATTGAATAGAAATAATTGTGTAGATAAGTAAACATGCATCTCAACAACAGATATACCTTGGGGAAGCTTTGTACAAAGAGAAAAACCCCAGCAAACAATATTCCTTTATCTCATTAATAATATAATATCTCTTACAAATATCCATCATGAATGTACTTCTCTCAAAGAGCTTGCCAAGATGACTTTGACCTGGAAAACACTTACAAGACCTTGTTGAAATACACCTTTGATATGCTGCCTCTTTATCACTGATGTGCTCCTCTATTACTTCACCCTCAACCTGCATATGAAAACTCTGTTTCAAAATTGTGTTGCAAAACTGTGTTGCGAAACTCTATTGAGGAGAGGGTTCGACCTCTTCTTATATAGGCTGAAAAGGGGAAGAGGAGAAGCTCGAAATAGTAACCTGATTGCATGCATTAGTCATAACTCAAATTAATACTTTAGTTCAAACTTAGAACTAGACTTGAGATTGGTTACAACTCAACATTACACTTTAGTTCGAACTTCGAACTAGACTTGAGATTGGGTACAACTCAGCATTATACTTTAGTTCTAGACTCAAGAATTTAGTTGCAACTCAACATTACACTTTAGTACTAAACTCAAGACTTTAGTTGCAACTCAACATTACACTTTAGTTCTAAATAGAACTAGACTCAAGACTTTAGTTGCAACTCAACATTACTAAAAATAGAACTAGACTCAAGACTTTAGTTGCAACTCAATATTACACTTTAGTTATAACATAGAACTAGACTCAAGACTTTAGTTACAACTCTTGACAAGGAAATTCAAAATTCTCTTCATGGTGGATAATGTTTACACGTGCCAATGCAATAGATCAATACAATTACATCATTTGCAATATTAGGAATATCGTTTGTTTCTATCTCATATGAATTTTACATTCAACCTAACTTTTGCTAGATACCTTGACTTTTTCTCATGGCTCACAAGGTTTGACTAAGCTCACAGAGGTTGTATGTTCCCCCTGACTTTTATACTAGTTTGTCTATGCTCACAGAGGTTGTACATTCCCCCTGAATTTTGCACTAGATTGTCTATGCTCATAGAGGTTGTACGTTCTCCCTGACTTTTAAATTAGACTCACATAGCATCTCGTTCATCCTGACTTTTGGTTTGACTCAAAGAGGTAGTCCATTCCCCTGGATTTTGCCAATACCTCACAAGACTGGTTGATTCTCCAAATATCTCTGGCTAGCCTTAGGGTGGCCCATATGGCCTCTCATTGGAGAATGACTGTCGATGCTGCCAAATTTAACATCTTAATAGGGGATGGACTTGATCTATTATGTGCTCTCTTATTGGAATTCCTTGGGGAGTGTTGGTGATATATGCTATGACTTTTTTCTCTTCTATGACTCCCTGATTTGCTTGAGCCACTCTCCTTATCTAGTTTCTTTTCTATTATTTCTAGGCTCTGCATCAACTTTATGTTGAATTCTCTCTATTTCTCCCTGGCTTTCATGAGCTTTTTGTTATATTCTCGATGAGTCTGGACATCTTTATGCAAATTTTCAATGATTTTCATCATGTTTCCTTCTTTATCTATCTCTTCTCCATGAACATTGGAGTTCGATCCTTCAACTCCTAAATGGACATTCATTCCTCTAACTTCATTTTTTGAAATTTAAGCACTATGTACCTTCCCCATTTCTATGCACTATGCAGAAATGCAGTTCAATTATGACAATTGTTAACTCTGCAAAATGTGCAGTCAATCAAGTTTTGTCAGACTCTCAGTCTTTAATAATTCTCCAGAATAAACCAATCTGATTCAAAAAAAACAATATTAGATTCCATTTTCTGCAGGTCTTGGTCTGTCAAGAAGCCCTCGGGCTTCAATCTCTAAGCCCAGTTGTGTTCTACAACAAAATTTTAGGCACTAGCCATTTTGCCTCAGCCCTTGGTTCGCATGTCACCATAGTTGTGACCCAGCGCTTATGATTTGGGCTCTTATCCAGATCTTTGAAACTTTGGGCTCTAGGATTCGACAAATTTCAAATCACATCACAACAAATCTATCGAAGTGTTGGATTGGTGAACTCATGAAGTAGAGTGGATCAACATTCCACATCCCCCAGCATCCAACGATTGATATTCATTATGGAACTTGAGGCTTCAGGGCTACGGGACTTCAAAGCTTCGAGACTCCAGGACATCGGAGGACTTCACCTTTGCACATCCCAAAACTCCCAAACCATGAGTCTTTGCATACTTCCATGTCAATCTGGTGACATCATCGTGTCACTTTACTTCGGTGTTACAAAACTTCGAGGGTTTCTTCCTCGCATTCTGTCACGAGCCATTTCTTTCGGAGTGTCAATTCTTATGACTTCACGATCTGGCAACATGCATTCACTGGGGCTGATAGTTTTCATGCTTGAACTAATAAATACTGAAAAATTCACATCAAACTGTATACTTTTCTGAATTGTGGGGACATGGGTTAGAAGTTTTGGAGTAACCCGTCGATCATTCCACAATTGTCCCCATGCTGACACATACCGCTTCTGGGAAACCGTGGTTTGGATTGTGGGACTTCCATGTAGAATTATCTATCGTGCAACTTCGATCACTTTAATGCCTCTAGGCCATCGATCCTGATAGATCGTGATCAAATTTAATGCGGGCCCGATCCAACTAACTGCTTTGCCAATTTTAAATGCCTTGTGCCACCACCAGAAGCGCCATGTGGAAGGAGACACGAAGTCGACACGTTACCCGATCAGTTGGGTGATATATGTCATGTTCTAACCTCATTTATATCTTACAAAGGATCTTAACTCACATACATGTGGCACACATCCCATGTGTCCACATCATCCCTAGTGACGTCAACAGGCCACGTCCCTTCGGGACTTCAGGCTTCGGGAGATTTCACATTAACATACCTCATTTCCCCCAAAATTTCTTACCTTTTGCTCTTGGATTAAACCTACGCTTTTGATCTGTCCTTAGTCAAATCCAATGGTAAACACTCCCCCCCCTAGATCTATGGTGTATATCCTCTTAGGAACTTCAGACCTTTGACCTTCGACCATTTTTCTTTTCTATCACACATAAACTTTGTGAAAGTCGTGAAGTATGAAGTACCTAGGGGTTAATCCTCATGTACCTTTCTCCAAATATGACGGTTGTGAAGGATCCTTCTCTTGAATAGATCCCACGGCCCA
The DNA here is from genome assembly GCA_009831015.1 of Picea engelmannii. Taxonomy (NCBI): domain Eukaryota; kingdom Viridiplantae; phylum Streptophyta; class Pinopsida; order Pinales; family Pinaceae; genus Picea; species Picea engelmannii. The sequence continues at coordinate 2,476,223 of ML776625.1, read as the reverse complement.
ACTTCAAACCTTGTGGTTCCAAACCCACAGTTACTACAATCCCTTTTCTCTCTTATCATTCTTGAATCGTTATACCTCTTGACCTTCCAAACATGGCCAAGTGTTCTCTTGGCAAGCTTGAATTCTATGAAATTCAAATTTTGTCCTTTTTCAACAGCAAATGTCTCTAAGCTTTTGATTCAATAACCACCTATATGGCCTAATTAAGCCTCGGTGTCGAAAAATGGGCTCTGAACTTCAATGTTTTCCATTTCGACAACAACTTCCTTATGAAACCTTCTCTTCAACCTCCACTTTTCTGCCTGATCCAAGATAAGTGTTGAAACTATGGCTATGATACCATCTTGTAGCATCCCCATCCACCAACAGGCCAAGCTATGCCACTTCTTGGACATCTCTCTTAGCTCTGACACCATTTTGTGACGCCCCGACCCAACCAGGCCGTGCCATGCTACTGCAATTAACGCTATGATATACATATATATATATATATGATGTAATTATAATAGACAAAAAATTATATTCATACACATTTCATGAGGAAGAAACAATAATACATACATGCAATAAAGATAGAAAATTATGGTAATGTTATAACACATGTACACAATACACATCATACAAAGAACAAATATTTGGTACTTATATTTCAATACATGACCACCAACTTTGTGCATACCTTCTAGGAACCTCCCATCCTTAGACCACACTGCTCATCACCCTCAGCAGTGGGTCACCCCCGAGCTGGGACTAAACTCCACCCAGGGTAAAGGAATCCTAGACCTAGGCTTAGGCTACAGGAAAAATACACTATGCAACTGGAAGGATTCTCTCCAAGGAGCCTACTTACACCCATTTCTCATGGAATCACATTCCCCACATGCCTGTCCCACCTTGGTAATATGCACCTTCATTGTTCCATAGTCCATCGACTGCTCCACTTCCCTTCCAGGGCTTCAACAATAGGCCGGATCGACAATTCTCATAGCTCTGTAGCTGGTACTGGACTACCTCTAGGAGAAATCACTTCCCAACAAAATCTCTCACCTAGAGATATTTTCTCATAGGCTTGACAACCTGCTTCTTCAACCATGAGCCTAACAACCCGCCTCTTCAATCCATGACCACCTAAATCGAGTAATGCAAGGGGACAAAGAAAATTTTTACAGAGGTTCACCCAGGTAGAAATGACTATAGATGTGTACTTGTTTGGTGCGTGTGTGAACTTCACAAGGGATGGCCAACATGATGAGGATGAACTTGTGGGAAATTGAATGGCCAGACTGGTTAGAATGTTGAGAGAGAGAAAGGAAAATGGTGAGAATGGTCAGCCTTCATAATTTTCAGAGAACTGCAATAGTGAGAGTGAACTACTCAGGAAGGTTCTAGAATGGTTTGTGAACCCCCACCAAAAAGAGGAATTTTCCCACATAAATATGCATGCATCCTAGGTGACACTTGGATCTCCAAGAGCACGGTCCTCTCCACTTGGAGTTTGTTCCTCCCCTCAAAGGAACTTAGTATAATTGGGTTTATTTTCCCAACTTTAGTACTTTTCAGGAATACATTATAATATTCTCTTGGGTTAAGCCCTCAAGCTTAGTCCATCTTTCCTATCCTCTCAACCACATTCCTTTCCCTACCCAGTGGAGCTTATTCCCCCATAACTCTTTCTTCGTGGTCATTCTAAATGCAACAATGTATTTGATTAATAATATGCATAATTGCATATACAACAATCATGCCCACTAACCTTATCATCTACGCTCTTTGGCCTAATAAAAATATAAGCCTACCAACTTATGATTACTTGGCTCACCATCCTACCAACATTGTTACATTTCACAGGGGATCGTCCTTGGGGTATTACACAAGAAGATGTTGGAAAGCAGTCTCTACACGTGACATAAGAGTCAAAGGATGACTAAAAACCTATGTTTTTGATCTGTAATGTCACCAACAATGCTCAAGTGATGTTTGGTTTTTGGACATCGGATGTATCATCCACATGACTCGAAATAAAGATTTTTTTTCCATTTTAGATACCAGTATTCAGTTTGCGGTAAATTAGGGTAATGAAATTAAGGTAAGAGTTAATGGTAAAGGTACGATTCCTATATATACCAAGAATGATGAAAGAAGAAAAATAGATGATGTTTACTATGTACCTGGTATGAAATGTAATCTAACAAGTGTTGGACAGCTGATAGAGAAAAAGTACAGAGTGTTCTTCAAGAACAAGGTATGTACAATTTATGATAAGTGTCCAAGTAAGAAGTTGATTGCCAGAGTATAAATGATAAAGAATATAATGTTTCCTCTTATTATGAGAAATGATATGACTAACTCTTGAATTCTTATAAAGCTAAAGGTTTGGATGAGTCATGGTTATGTAATTTGAGATATGGCCATTTACATTTTGGAGGGCTAGATTTGTTGTAGAAGAAGAAAATGGTGAAGGGGTTTCCCAATATTCAACAACCAACAAGCTCGTGTGAGGGTTGCATACTTGCAAATCATCACAGGGATACATTTATTTCTGGAGTGTCATAGAGGGCTAAGGATCCATTGGAAATTGTTCACACAGATTTATGTGGACCAATGCAAACATATTCATTGACTGGTAATGTCTATTTTATGACTTTTATTAATGATTTGAGTTGAAAAAATTGGGTTTCTTTGTTGAAGTAGAATTCTGAAGCTTTTGATATATTTAAGAGGTTTAAAGTTATGGTTGAAAAGGAAAGAAGAAAATATATTAAAGTCTTGAGATCAGACAGAGGAGGTAAGTATATGCTAATTGATTTCATCGAGTTTTGGTAGTCTCATGGAATCAAGAGACAATTTACTACTCATTATACTCCATAGTAGAATGGAGTGGATGAAAGGAAGAATCAAACCATTATGAATATGGCTCGAAATATCTTGAAGGACAAGAATCTTCCAAACGAATATTGGTGAAATGCAGTTATTTTTTCAGTATATATTTTGAACAACAGTCCAACTAAGTGTAAAGAACCAAGTTCCCTAGAAATCTTGGAGTGGTAAGAATAGAAACATATCCCCTTTGAGGATTTTTGGGTGTGTATTTTATGCACATGTACCTGAAGAGATGAGGAGAAAGTTGGATGATAGAAGTGAGAAATGTGTCTTTGTTGGATATATTGAGGAGTCTAAGGCATATAGACTCTATAATCTTGTAACCAAGAGGTATGTTATCAACAAATATGTTGAGTTCAAAGAAGAAGAGGCTTGGGATGGTATCATTGACCAAATTGTTTCAGGGGGAGATGAAATATCCCATGAAGATGATGATGGAGATGAGTAGGTCATACAGGTTGGAAAGTTGACTCCATAGCCACATCCACCTACAATAAGAAATCTTGTAAGATAATCACCAAGATTCATCCCATCACAACCAAGAAGGCCCATAACATATGAGTGCAGAGAGCCATCAGATAATGGTGGATAGAAAACAAGATTAGAGGTTTGTGATGAATAAAATCCTACTTTAGCTTCATTAAGGAACAAAATTATAGATCACAAGACTAGAATTTTAAGAGAATTGTATGAGAAAAATGATGAAGTATATCAAGTTTCAAATTTTGCATTAATTGCATATGATCCTGTAAATTTTGATGATGTTGTTAAGAAAATAGTTTGGGTAGAAGCTATGAATGAGGAAATGGATGCCATAGAAAGGAATAAAAGTTGGGAACTTGTATATTTACCTGAAGATAAAAATTATATAGGTGTTAAATGGATTTACAAGACTAAGTTAAATGTTGAAGGTGAAGTTGAGAAGAACAAGGCAAGGCTTGTAACTCAGGCATTCAGTCAACACATCAGTATTAATTATAATGAAAAATTTTCCCTTGTATCCAAGTTTGATACAGTAAGAATGGTGTTAGCCATTGTTGCTCACAATAAATGGTGTATGTATGAGATCGATGTAAAATATGAACTTTTAAATAGTTTTCTCGAAGAAGAGGTTTATGTGAAACAACCTCCAGGATGCGATATTATTGGACAAGAAGGTAAGGTATGCAGGTTAAAGGAAGTATTTTATGGATTGAAACAAGCACCCAGAGTATGCTATAGAAGAATTGATGAATATTTGAATGGTGAAGGATTCAACATGATTCCTAGTGAGCCAAAACTGTATACAAAGGTAAATCAGGGAGGTAAACTCTTGATTGTATTCTTATATGTTGATGATTTAATTTTCACGTGAAATATTTCAGTAGATGAGTTTAAGATGACCATGAAAACTGAGTTTGAAATGACTGATTTAGGAATGATGAACTATTTTGTAGGCATTGAGGTAAATCAATCTAAAGATGGTATTTTTATTTTTCAAACTAAGTATGTAAAGGACAGGTTGAAAAGGTTTAGGATGGTGAACTGTAAACCAATTGTAACACCAATTTCAACTGGCACAAAACTCAGTAAGAATGATGTGGGGTCATGTGTTGATAAAACTCTATATAAAATTTTGGTTGGAAGTCTTAGGTATTTGACAACAACAAGATCTGATATTATGTTTGTTGTAAGTTTTATTTCAAGATTTATGGAGTCTATCAAAAACACCCATTGGCGACATGGAAAAAGAATCCTAAGATATGTTGTTGGAACAACCAATTATGGTGTTTTGTACACATCATATTCATAATTTAATTTGATTGGATATACTAGTAGTGATTTTGTAGGTAGTGTAGATGACAAGAAGAGCACATCAGGGTATGTGTTTATCTTTGGATCAGGAGTTGTAGCTTGGGCTTCAAAGAAGCAACTCATTGTGGCTTTATCATCTATTGAGGTAGAGTATGTTTCCACAACAACAACTGTATGTGATACTATGTGGATGAGAAGCATTGATACTAAGTTTTTGCATGAAGATCAAGAACCAACTCATATTATTTGTGATAATAAATCATCCATTGCTCTGTCACGTAATCATTTTTTCCACAATAAAACAAAGTATATTGATACAAAATATCATTTTATTTGAGAGCTCATAAGCAATGATGAAATTTATTTAGATGCTTTTAAATATGAATATTAGTTTGCAAACATGTTTACAAATCCCTTAGCAAAGGAATTATTTTAAATTCATAGAAAGAACATTGGGGTTTGTGAACTGTAATAATATTAGAGAGTTTTGTTTTTGGGTGAAATAATTAAGGGGGAGAATGTTAGAAGATTAATTATTCCACCTCCCAAAATACGAATTATCTTAGCTGATATAATTTTGAATAGTTACCATCGCCTAGAAATGTTGGAGAAATTTCTATTTTCAACGCACTAGTTCAGTGGGAGTTAACTAACTAGTTTTATTTTAGAATTTTTATTTTTACCATCACTATTATGCAAGCATGCATTCCTAAGAAAAGCTAACTTCTTGATTGATTTTCTTAATTATGGAATGTTTTCCCTATATATGAGTGTATTCCACTCATTCATTGTATCATATTGATCATGATCTATGTATCAATCATCAGCTCATTGGAGTAGTGTGAATATATTTTCTCATTCTTCCATCTTGAATATCTCTTCCTTTCTTGATAAACTTTGTTTGTACTTGCTTTAGATAGATCTCCTGTGCAGGTTTCCATGAAGCACTGACATGGTATCAGAGCTATGCTTATTGGAGCAATCTAGACAAGTCAAAGAATAAGGAAAATCGAGGTTTCGACGAGCTAAATCTGTGGTCATAACTTTCAGTAGTTATTTCTCCCAAACTACTACGTTTTGGAGGAAACGACTTGTGAGGAAAGTAAATCGGCCCATTTTGGAAGTGGGTTTTCAACCATTTGGTAAGATTCCTCACCGTTTTCTCATAAAGTAAGACACAAGATAACCTCCTAAAACTGATACGAGTCTGTGGCCTTACTTTTCTACATTAATTTCTCCCCAAATATTACGTTTTGAAGGAAACGACCCTCGAGGAAAGTAAATCGACCCATTTTGGAAGTGCGTTTTCAACTGTTTGGCGAGAATCCTCATCTTTTTCTAAGAAAGTAAGTCACAATAGCATCTATTGAAACTGATACGAATTTTCACTTAAAGTACCATTTCTGTCGTGATTTCTTAATTTTTCACTTGCAGATTGAGAGTAAATTTTTAGGGGTTCTTAGAAACTGTGGAAGAGATGGATATGAAAACTATTATACAGTCAAGCTTGGTGGTAATCCTCACACCGTAAAATTATTTTGATTGGAATACCAAGGCGACATTCCAACTCAAAAGAAAAGGACTATATTATTTGACAATGGGGACAGAAACATAACCTACATCAACGATTGAGAAGATGAGATGGGAGAACCGTAAGGATGAGGCCACATGACCACTTCTTGAGTTAATCTCCATTGATTTATGGTTTCATGTTTCTACATGAAAGACTCCAAACAAGATCTATACCACCTTGAAAGGACACTTTGGAAAGTAGGATGAGATGCGAGGTTATATGCTTGAGGTAGAGTTGAATACCTTAGACCCTAAAAGTTTTGATTATATACAAGATTTTTTTACTAAATTTAAATATTTGTTATTAATCTTGGGTGAATGTGGTATTGATAAGTCTACACAAGAGAAACAACTTATTCTAACAATCTTGGCCAAGCTAGGACTATAATACGTTGTATATGTCTCCAATTTCCATTCTGGCAAATGTCTTTTTGGAACAAATTGGAAAATCCCTACGTTGGTTCGGTTCATTGAGTATCTTTCAAAAGAGAAGACAAAAATCATACCTATGGGCCTCATGAACGATCACAAAGAACGTGCACCATGAATGATGGAAAAGGGTCATCCAAATAGAATAGGAAGGAAGGATATTCCAAAACCTTCAACGATTCTTCAAGTTCCAGAGACTCTTCAGATTCCAAGAAGAAGAAGAAGGGAAAGCGGTGCACTTACTGAAATAAACCAAATCATGAAGAATCCACCTGCATGAAGAAACATATCAATCTTATGGCACAAGCACCTCAGCAGAACAACCTTGGAAACTTCATTCCATAGGGAGTGAAGAAGCAAAAGGAAGAATATCCTGCTCCTAAGAAAGGTAATCATCATGCTTTGGTTGCAATTAATTCCTCATATGATTCATGGATTATAGATTTGGTGCATCCCTGATAGAAAAAGATAAAGTTTTCTCTTCCTTGAGTCCATGCTCAAGACCTCCTATTCTCATGGGGGATGATACTCCAGTAGTAGTAGGAGGAGAAGGGAGAGTGGAACTCCACAATGGAAGTTTTGAGAATGTCTTACATGTTCCAAATCTTTCTATGAATCTTCTCTTAGTTTATTAGATCGCTCAAAAAGGTAAAAAGGTTGAATTTACATCAGATTTTGTTTCAGTAATTGACATGCATGACAATTCCATCATTTCAATTGGTGAAGTGGATCACAAGTCAAGGTTGTATAAATTCACTAAGTTTATTGACGATGACTCCTCTATTCTACTGACACATAAGGAGAGTACTTTGCATGCACCTCTAGAAAAACATGCATATACTCTCGCTCTTCCATCAATTTCAGACATTAGAGATGATTCCATACACTTAGATTATGTACATGGAAACAAAGGTAGTATAGCCAGATAAGAAGCCAGTGTCGAAGCTTCAACAGATGCCCAAGAAGGCAGATACAACACTTCAGGAAGTATACAACCTTGCAGGGAATCCATTGGATTCGAGGATGACTCCATCTCAGCATGAGGATCCTTCTCATGTACTTTCAACTTCAGAACTTGCGATGCCCATGCATTGCTATATGGTTCAATCTACCGATCCACATAACTACAATAGGGTTGTGGGAAATCCATTATGGAAAGAAGCCATGCAAAAGGAGTATGACTTACTCCTACAGAACTAGACTTGGAATCTAGTTCCACTTCCACCAGAAAGGAATATTTCCAGGTGTAGATGGGTCCACAAGATCAAGAGGTACAAGGCTAGACAGGATGCTAAAGGACTTCATCAGATCCATAAATTATTCTACATCTTCAAGAAGAATTTCAGTGAGAATAAGTTTCAGACTTTGCGGGATCGTCTTGCAGTGAAGAACATAATTGCCTAGCAACTGTCATTTTCTTCTTTTGATACATTATCTTTTGAGGGGGGGGTTTGTTCCCACATGGTTTTCCCTCTTTCCTCATTTTTATTCAGTTTTCATTAGTTGCATTGTACATGAGTACCTAAAATGACCTAGTAGTTGGGGCTCATTTTTTACTCCATAGTGATGATCAGGGGCGGTGTTGGAGAAATTTCTATTTTTGACACACTAGTTTAGTGGGAGTTAACTAACTAGTTCTATTTAGACTTTCTATTTTTACCATCACTATTATGCATGCATGCATTCCTAAGGAAATCTAACTGTTTGATTGTTTTTCTTAATTATGGAATGTTTTTCCCTATATATGAGTGTATTCCACTCATTCATTGTATCATATTAATCATGATCTATGTATCAATCCTCAGCTCGTTGGATTAGTGTGAATATATTTTCTCATTCTTCCATATTGAATATCTCTTCCTTTCTTGATAATCTTTGTTTGTACTTGCTTTAGCTATATCTATTGTGTAGGTTTCCATGAAACACTGACAAGAAATTAACTTTCACCGTCTCAATGAATGAAATATTAAAAGGGTATCATCGCCACACCGTTTCATTTATGATTGATCAAATTTTAAAGGGGAAATGAACCATTAATGTTCTGGAAAATACAAACTCGATTTAGGCACAATGAAGAGGCAAGGTAACCGACTAATTCCATATGTATATAAATCCATGTAATTTTGATTTTTAACACAAATAGAGAGAAAATTGATAATGAAATTTTGAGAGTGTTAACAGGGGATTTTATACTCTGTTCTTGTTTGAATCTTAATTTGGAAACTCATGTTAATATTCAGATTTATTATATAGAAAGGATCCAGTGAATTTATTTTGCTATTGGAATATGAGTTTTTAGTCTAATGTTATAATTCCCTTGTTTCTACTATAACTCTATTTTGTTGTAATAGCCTTTTACTCTCTGTTGAAACACATGTTGAAAAGGTTGTTGTAGAACATAGTATCGATATTTGTTTATGATGTAGGAGTGGTTCACTTAAGCTTTTTCTGTAATAGCTCTTTATTATTTGTTGAAACACGTGACAAAACATGTGATGAAACACATGTTGAAACAATTGTTGAAACACTTGGTTGTAGCTTATAGATGTTGTAACACAATGCTGAAACTTGTGTAGTAACACTAGTACATATTGTAAAAATTCCGACATTTTATTTACGGCGTTATGGACAAAATTGTCCATATTGTCGCAAAATAGTGGAAATTAAAAAAAAAAAAAAATCATATTGCCCGACAACGTCGGTCTTGCCACGTTGACATCTATCTTGCCATGTTGACGTCTCTCTTGCCACGTTAATGTCTCTCTTGCCATGTTTTCTACCGGAACATCTCTCTTGCCACGTTTGTGACATAGACGTTGTTCTTGCCACCTTTGTGAAGATTGATGTCTCAATTACGGCGTTTTGGAAACTAGGTTTTCCCCTCCAACTGTCACCTTAGTATGTTGACCAAGTCAAAATACTAATGGTCACTTAGGTTTTTTTTATGTCAGAATTGCGACGTTACAAAATCTATAAATATGTTGCATTTGATGGATGTTGTGACAAGTTTGCTATAATAACGACACTTTGGGGTCATAGTAGTTAGTGGTTAGAATGTTTTAGGGTGTGATTTTCATGTCATGAGTTATAGGGGTAAATGATTATAGTGTGTAAAGGGTTAGAATCTATTTGGGA
>ML776625.1:2435599-2466363 GCA_009831015.1 Picea engelmannii | reverse complement strand
CTTTGGGGTCATAGTAGTTAGTGGTTAGAATGTTTTAGGGTGTGATTTTCATGTCATGAGTTATAGGGGTAAATGATTATAGTGTGTAAAGGGTTAGAATCTATTTGGGACCATGAAAATTTCAGTGTCGGAGCATTGAGTACTTGAGAGGTTGGATGCCAAGTGAGTAGTAAAATGGTATCATGAGAAAAGATTCCTTAAGACTTAATGGAAACTAGTGTGCTAGTTGCAGGTTTAGAACAAGTGTAGGTTATTAAGATGGTCAATATGAGTCAACCACGTTAAATATGGTCAACTATAGTCAAACATGATGAATTATTCTCAATCATGGTCAACAATGGTCAATGGAGATCAATATCGTCAATAAGGGTGAAGGGTTAGTTGGTTACTAGAGTGAATGTAATAGAAGGGCCATGGGTTAAGGGATTAGTAAGTTACATAGTTAATGGATTAGTGGGTATGTTTCGATGAAGTTAGTGGGTCAAGGCATTATGAGATGGGTTCAATGGAATTAAATAGTTAGGAGGTTCATGGCGTCATGCATCAACCATGGTCAATATAGTTAATGATGGTCAAATATGACTAGTGGGTTAGTACTAGGTTCATGGGATTGGGTCAATATATTAAATCATGATTGTGTTCGGACTCAAATGGGTTAATGCCAACCATAGTGTATTAGAGGATTAGTGTGTTTGAGGTCGTAATGTGTTAGGCGTGATTGCATCAAGGATCATAGAGTATTAGGGGGTTGTTGTGTTCATGGTCACAATGTTATGGGGATAGTGCGTCTCTCTTGCCACGTTTGTCACATATACGTAGTTCTTGCCACATTTGTGAAGATTTATGTCACAATTGCGACATTTTGAATGGCATTGCTCTGTAACCAATGTTTTTCCCAACATGAATGAAATTTTACTACTTCAAATTTTACTCAATCTATTGTCCAAAATACTCATCATCATTAAAATTTAATTCAACCCTACTTAGACAACCAAATATGCAATGTTTGTCTTCATGTATGATATTATTTAAGAAGTGTTGTAATAGTAGGGTAGATTACATATTTTAGTGAATGCAGTGTTTTCATTGTAGAGTAAACTCGACACTTTCAATAATCATATGATAGTTGATAAATAATATATGCAAGAATTATTTCAACCATTGGTATAAATATTCTTTGATTCATTATTATCAAACATTATTATTATTCCAATGAGATGATGGTAAAATTAATTAATGTCTTGCATGTAGACAATTGCAAGAACTCAGAACATGACTTATGAGAGCATAGGAATTCACCATAACAAAGACAAGAAGTCAAAATTTTGACAACATCAAACCTAAAATGGACATAGATGTAACAATAAAAAAAGGATGAAGTACTTATAAATGAACAACGATCAGATGTGGAGCCAAAAATGATGAGTAAGTAGTCAAGGCTTGAAGTTCTTCAGGGTTCAATTGTCATGTCTTGGGTCAAAGGGGTTGGGATTATAGTGTGTAAGGGGATAAAGGGGTGACTATGTATACCTACATAGTGTGTCTGAGACCATAATGGGGGTTGAACAATCAAATTCATGATGACACATGGCATCATAGAACGTCATAATATAGACGAACACATTGAGAGAAATTGAGAGTAAAGTACATTGTTAAGTAACAAATATGAGATTTGTTATTGATGCCTTTAGGCATAAAGAACTTAAGAAAGATCAAGAATATCACAAGACGATGATGTACAAATGAGAGTTATGGTGTATTTATACACAACTCAAGTAGGTTTCTACCCCTATGAGGGGTTGATGAGCCTACATGTACAAGTTTGACTAGGTTGGACTTAACCAATCTATAGTATTAGAATAAATGATAATAATTGATTAAAGGATGGTCTTATCTATGATCATAAATACATTAACGATACATAAGAGTTTGTCGTGGCCACATGTGAATATTACACCAATAATTCTAACACATCTTCTTAATTTGAACTAGGGCCATAGAGGGAAATCATTATATCACAAGATTTGTATTCTGTCCTCAATGAAGAACAAGGGTATTACCCCCGTGAAATCCACATGGCTCCCTAAAAAATCCACCAGATTCCTCAACAATATAAATCATGCTCTAGAGCGACTTGAGGGAAATATCTTGGTATTTTACAGGAATGTCAACCACCTAAGTAATAATAGTTTGAGGTGGAGTTAGAAAATTCCCTTCATAACTCTTGGGACCAATAAAAAACTTAGTTGCATAAATAATGGTGAATATATCCCACTTAGGTAGAGGATTTGGGTGAGACAGATGGAGAGTAACTAGTAGATGGGCCTCCCAAAAAGTCATCATCGTCATCACAATCATGGTCATCATCATTTATTTTCTCATTGGATGGAGGATTTAAAGGAGCATTCTAAGAATAAACGATGATTGGTATGAGGCTAGATGAATCATCAATCTCATTAGCCCCAGTTATTTTTCCAGACACTATAGATGGAGTGCTCGAAGGAGCTTGCTAAGAAGTAGGAACATCACACTATGAAGGTGAGAGATACATGAACACATGGAAGAATTCATACAAAGGAAGACATGTATCATAATATGAGGATGCACAATCCATGAAATCACATCGAGAATCATTTGAAAGGAGTATTGGGAGAGATCCTAGTAGACTGTGAGTAGGAACTCATGAAAGGGTGCCTTTCTATATTCAACCACCCTATGAGTGGTGGAATCATAAAGGAAATAACCCTAAATTTTTTTTTTGCAGTGAATCATAGCATTGTAGTATGAGTTTGGAGATGTTGATGTGTTTCTCCTTCGCTAGGAGAATCAGTCCATGCACTAGATCCAAAAAAAATTAAATTTGAAATAGATCGAAGGTTTGTTTCCATAACATTTTTCACAGGGAGTTGTACATGTGAAAGCATGAGTATGTGTTGTATTGATTATATGAATTATGTAAACAATTCCCTCTCCCTAGAATGTAAGATTTTTTTTCTTGGAGTGAAGCATACAGTGAGCCATCTCCATAATAGCCTTATTCTTATGTTCTATTACATTTTTTTGTGGAGTGTAAGGAATAGTTATTTGGCAAGAGATGCCTTTAGTTATGAGAAATGAGTGGAAATCATTGCTAATATATTCACTTCCGCCATCAATCCTAAGACAATAGATATTCTAGATGCTTTGATTTTCCACAAGAGTTAGAATTCCCTAAAATCTCCAAACACCTCATCTTTATATTTAATGTTGTATACCCAAAGAAAGTAGGAAAAATCCTCAATGAAGGTGAGAAAATACTTTCCTCCCCCTTTAGAAGGTGTAAGCCACATGCCCATGAATATCACTATGAATCAGTACAATGGGTTGAGAAGCTTGCCTCGCTTTGCTTTTAGGAAAGGAATTTTGATTATGCTTCCTCAATACACACCCATCACAAACACCATTGGATGGTTCAATCCATGGAATTTCAGCAACCATATGTAGTCAAATCTTGTGTCACAAAGATCCATATTTTGTGGGATGAACACGTTGATTCCATAACATGCTGGTGTCATTGACATTGGCTACCATATCAACACACTTGTTTCTATTTGAGGAAAGATTATTTCCCACTATGCACATATGAAAAAATTCATCACAATATCATGAGGCAACCACCTCGAAACTATCAATCATGTCCTTTACAACACATTGATCTACATAGAAAATTTTAGGGGTGAAATTTTGCCCATGGGAGAAATTAGAAGGCTTAAAATTTTGATTGGGAGAATTTTTTCCATAGAGGGGCCTGAGGGGTTTCATTATACATAGCCCCAAATTTATTTTAAAAAACTTATCTCTAAAACCATTCACCCACAGGTATTTGGGAGAGGAAAGTAGAGAAATGGATTTCACCTTCTAAAATTCGAACCATATATTTCCATTCGCCCCCATTTTCTGTTATTGGCAATTATTGGGAGGTATTTTTCCCAATTTCCTGTTAATGGCCTTTATCCAAATGTATTTCACCCCAATTTTCTATTTTTTGTAATTAAATCAAAAAGATTAGATACTGGTGTAGATAAATATCAAGAGCTAGCTTCAACAATATATTCCCTAGACGCGGGATAGAAGCTTATAACATCTTTTCCATTTCGAAAGTGTTTGAGAATAAATATAATATGCCAGCATTCATGTTTCAAATATAGATAAAGATCCACTAGATCATGATCAATATCCACCTTGCTCAAATACAGATCAAATTTTCAAACCAATTGAAGTGGAGTGGATCTATTTGCACATGTTCCCAAAAGACCAGTTCCAGCATAAGCTGGTAATACCAAAAGAGAGAAAGTGGTAGAATGATAATTTTTGCCCCAATTTTATATTAATGACAAGTTTCTTATATTTAAAACCAATGCTTTTCACTTTTATAATTAGCATGTCCTTATTTGAGGTGGTACTAATTAATTTTTTAATAATGCATACAAATGCTTCAAGGAGATTAGTTAGATGGTAGACCCTTTGCAATTAGTCAGATGGCAGACCCTTTTCTTTAAGGTTGCTATGGCAGATGGAAAACCCTTTGCTATGAATTTCATGCCATGCATGATGGGATTTCATTCAGTCACCTTAGGTGCTGGGCCTAATGCCATATTGTCCATGTCTACATTTTAAAGATTGAAATCCATCAAAATGACAATTGATATTTTACCCAATAGACAAGTATGAAATTCTTGATGCACTTCGATGACTGGAATATTCACTTCTTTGTGTGCTCTCTTCTTCAGTCAAGACATCAAATTCAATGTGGATACCATTCTTCTCTGTTTGGATAACTGGTAGATACTCTGACATAGACTGTTGACAGTGTATACAACCTCAAAAGAAAGTTGAAACTATCTAGATTCCCCAAAATATGGTTCATGATACAAGTTTCTTCACCAAACCCAACAGTAGCAACCACCAAATCCTTATGGCTTCAAGGTGTAATATGAATCTCATGGAAAGAGATAGTTCTACTCTTCTTGCAAAACTTTCAAGACCGTGAAATACAATTAAAGTTATTGTTGGAGTCATGGAAACACTTTTGACAATTAAGATGCAAATATGCTTTTTTAAAGGAAGGAATTGTGTCTACCCACTTATTTCAAACATCAATAAATCAAGAGTAGTATCTATAACAATACATGGGAAACCACGAAAAATACATTATAGCAAGATTAGAGATTGGGATTACATCTACCAGTGGGAAAGACAAGATCATCCCTATCCATTGAAATATATGAATGGATCTTAGCTCAAACGTCAACCACAATAGTAGTTGGTAACCTAGAGGGACTCAATGAGACTTCAACCTTGGCTAGATTAGGATAGGAGACCTTACAATGAAATCCTCCTTGAAGAAATTTGTTCAAAGTGATTGAGCTAATCCAATAGACTTATTAGGGTATTTTTATTACTAGTAATACTAAATATCTATTGTGTATTATTTACTATTATCATTATTTATTACTATCAATTTTTTTTTTCAAATGGGAAGCAATTGTTTAAGGACAATAAACTTAGAAATAAACATCTTGCATCCTCCTACATTTAATCAAAGAATGGGTTTGTTAGTACTTTGTTAGATTCCTTACAATACTATGCCCGAAGGATACATCAACAACACTCTACCAAGGCATAAATCTTTGTCTTTCATAGCCTTCTCCAAAATATATTGTATAATATATATTAATTTAGTATAATATAATGAAAAAACAAAAAAAATGTTACAACAATCATAAAACGAGAAAAAAATCCATAAGCCCGTGAGTGTGAAGTTATTCTATTTGGCCACTCGTCAAAACAAAAATATAACCCTGTCCCACGCACGTGTGCAGATCATATTGGGGTTGGATTCCTGATACAAGAATAACATATTGTGAATGAGGAGGCCCACTTGAAACAAAACCCTGGTCACCTGCAGATACTAGAGCCGACCACCTGAGACAAGGAAGGGACAGTGTTATCCCACTGTCGAGGAGGCCCATCTGAAACAAAACCCTAGCCATGTGCAAATTAAATATTGGAGTCGGTTTCCTAAGATAAGTAGGGGACAGTGTGAGCCCACTAGCATTGAAGTCGACCACCTAAGACAAGGAGTGGATAGTGTGAGCCCACTAGCATTCGAGTCGGTCGCCTGAGACAAGGAGGGGACACTGTGAGGGGTCTCACTTCCACAACTATTAATTATGTTCTAAGTTCCATAGGCTAGGACACAACTATAACACCGATGTGAAGACCAATGAGATGGAGGTAAAAGAAGGGGCACTCATTCCTTTATTTTTATGATAAATTATCAATTACTCTACACAATCACTCTCTCCATGAGACAAATACAAATGATCATTTTCATGTCCAAGACTAAAACATATGTAGATGGTTCTATGGAGTGTTATGTATATGTTCTAGCAACTAGTTTTTATTTATGTAGCAGATCTTGATTTTCCAAGTATATTTTTTTTAATCCAGACTTGGATGTTAGACTCAACATTTGGGTAAATTATAGATCCAAATATTCCAAGGACGAGAGAAAGGGGAACAGAAAGAAGCAACAATATCTTTGTAAGACTGATGACACCCGTGTAATTTATGTGTTTGTGTTGTTTCTAGCTGCTATAGATCAATAGTTGTTGATGGAAGGTGAAAGTCGAGTAGGGACCTGCAATGATGTTACAATCATTCTTCAACATGAGGATAATAAAATGCCCCTCGGGTTGCAAATAGAACTTGAAAGACTACTATTTACATTTACTACACATTACTATAACAAAAGTGTAGAACCATGCATGATTAATGGTGAATTGACACTCATTTTAGTCTTAACAGATTTCTCCATAATATCCTTTAGTTTTGCTTGTTGAGTATTCACCTCTATTGATAGAGGTGTCTTTGAGCATACATAACAAGATCTGTTGGGTTCAAATGGTTCTTATGGAATCATAAGCATCTTCCTTGATGGATGTTGTAAGCAAGGTGTCATTCTATAGTTATTTGAATCATTTCTAAGAAACTTAGTTTTTTTAATTAAAATTAGACCTACAATGATTGCATTTTTTGTTGCTATTGCATGAATAATATTTCCTCCAATGCCTTTCTCTTCAAACAAGCTATGCAATTGGATGCCAAAATAAGAAGATTGTGTATTAGTAGATGCAGTAACAAATTCAACAACTAATTAGTCATCTTTGTCAAATGTCAAACTCCCCATCTCCATAGAAGATTTTAGGGGCGAAATTTCATGAATGGGCGAAATTTGGAAGTTCAAAATTTTAAGGGGGCAAATTTTTACTAAAGTAGTTAAAGTAGTGTTTTCAAAAGCTTAGCCCAAATATTAAATTAAAAAATATATAGGTTAGATTATTTGTCCCCATAAAATCGTAAAGAAAATTGATGGAAACAGGTTTTGCCATCCAAATTTCATGACTGAACCTTCATTTTTCCTTTTTGGAATGGAGATTTCTTGGTAAGTAATTCACCCAAAGTTTTTTAAACTAGTATGTTTTTCTAACTATTTTTCTTGCATTTTTTCAAATCAGGGTTTTATTGAAACATTTTTGCCCATGGATTTCCTTAAGAATTTTATAGGATTTATCCCTTAGATTTATTTTAGGGTTTTATGAGACTTACTTTTCCCATGGAATTTGGATGTTTTTTTGGACTATTTCTCCTACATTTTGTTCATTTTTCATTTTTTCAAATCCAGGCTTTATGGGAACAAATCCACCCATGGATTTCCTTCAGAGTTTAGAGTTTTATAGGAACGATTTCACCCATCAATTTCCACATGGATTTTCAATTTCACCCATAGATATCCTTTAGGGTTTTATGAAATTGATTTTTCCCATGAAATTTGGATTTCTTTGGACTTTTAAAGTTCTATGAACACACTTCTCTGTAGGATCCCTAAAATTTCAAAGAGTTTATAGAAATTGCTCCCTAAAAATAACTCAGGAGGGAAGATTGCTCCCTAGTTAGCCCACTCTTTTACATAAATATAGAGAATTTACATGATTTACATAAATATAGAGATTTTACATGTAATGGTTACGAGTTTAAACCTAAATGTCATGAATTTAAACCCAGATGATGAAAACTCTATTGATTCTTAACAATGTTGCTAGATCATAAAAACTCCATATACATATATAAAAAACCAATATACTCTTCCATATTTTATTTTAACTTCAATTTCGTTGATTTATAAAAACTCCATATACATATATAAAAAACCAATATACTCTTCCATATTTCTTTTAATTTCAAATTCTTTGATTTATATATTTTTCCCGCTCGTGGAGAGATTTGAATTTCTTCTAACATAAACGACTTCTGGATCTTCCTGTAATCTTTTTTTCGACCTTTATTTACCCCTTTTTATATCTGCTTTTCAAGTTTTGTGAAAAGAAACACCAAGGTTCGAATCTCGTGGGGAGCTTGGAATGTGGGGATCCAATCAATGGATCATCAAATGGATGTGGATGGCCTGAGCCTCATAAACTTATTTGTAGAAGACGATAGCCTCTTATCATCCCCTTCTTTAAAGTTGTATAATGACGCGGATCAAACTCTTGACTTACATTCCTCGCCAACAACCATAGTTTGAGTCCAGCAAAGTGCCCTTGCCTTTACCCAGCATCGCATATCTTCGTCAGGTGGCTATTTTCGTATTATTTGTTGAGTACCCATTTTCATAGATTGATCGTTCTATCCACGCAGAAACTTGCCCGTGAATATGTGACACTATACAGAACTATTATTAAATACATTCCATTCAAAAATTCTCACCATGCTTGCCAGTAAGGACATTGAAAAGACTTCAAAGGGAATTTATTTTGCTATATGTTTTCTGGTTCCCATTTTTGTTATCTGTTTAGGTTTTCAAAATTTTAGCGTTTTGGGAATTTTAAGCTTCAGGGATTTTAGGGTTATACATACATAGAGGGATAAAGATGGCAGACAAGGTCAGGATCTGGGGTTTAAATTTTGGGCATTTTGAGAAAACACTAGACAACTGTTGGTCATATATAACTGGAAGAAAGGGTGCAATACTGATCTACCTCTTCGTGTATCTAATTTTTCTATATGTTACCAGGAACTATTTCAGCCCCCTTTGGGTAGTGTAGCTTTTCTTCAATGTCCAACTCTCAAGGGTAGTTTACTTCCACCGACTCTCATTCATGTGTTTCACCATTTGTTGGGTGCAAATATACTGTAATCACCATCCATCTCTTCAACATCAACAACTTGTTGGTCTTCCTTCCCCATCACATCAAGTTTATTTTCTTGGACATGCTCAGATTCGAAAAATTAGCATTGACTCATCTGAGTGCCCCAGTTCATTCAATTTGTTAAACACAATAACAAAGACTAATTGTTTAATCTCAAAGAGTGTGAATGATAGTTTTAAAACCATGGTTAAAGCTTACATTAAATATCTTCAGAGGACTTTTAACAGGTATAACAACATTGGAAGTGGTCGTTTTTTGGTACTCGATGGTTTCCAGAGATTAGCATCCATGACAATAGTTTTCTTAGCATAAGGTTTTTTCCCTCACAGAGCTCTGCAGGGGCAAGCATGTGCACCGCCTGCAATTTCCACTGTGTCCAATTGAAACAATACTCGAAATGAACATGTGGAGGATGATAGGGAAAACAATAGCATTTCTTCAAATAAGCAGGAGTTGCTTGATACAATATCTATGCTTGAGCAGAGACTCAAGGAACTTAGGGCATTGGATAAAGATAAAATAGATGCGTTAGAAGCTAAGAGAGGCGTTAAAGGTGATTGGAGCCAAAAGTCAGACCTTGTGGAGTAAATCTTTAATCGATATGGAGGCAGCACTGGCACGCATGAAAAGAGAAGAGACAAAGTTGTTAAAACAAGTTGAGAAGATTGCAGATTCCTATTTGGCTATTAAGACAGAGCTTGAAAGAATGTCGAATCAGCAAGTAGAAACGACCACAGATGGAGATGAAAAGATGCGAAAACTAATATAGAGGAGAGAAAATGATCTCAGAGATGCTGAAAAGTTGTTCAGAGACATTTGGTCTAAAATCACTAGGCTAGAGGTAGATTTGCTAGTTAAGGAAATCGAGGGATTGCGTATTGCCTTTGAAGAAATTCCTGCTATCCAAGAGAAAAGCCGAGAAAACGTGGACGTCTTCATTCGACAGTGGAAAAATATGACTTCTGCAAGGTAGGCTTTCAGAAAAATATTCTCATAATTTCTCCTCATTTTTAGTTACTCATTGATAATCACATTTTATGCCCCTAGTAAATTAGGTTCACTTGAGCTTGCCAATCTTCCAATTTAGAATGATTCAGATCACTTTACTTGAATTCTATCAAAGAGTTTTTCTGTCTTAGATTTTATGTTTAAAATAGGCGGCTTCAGCCACACATCAAGGCCAATATTGGGAATTTGGGAGATCAAATAGAGGACTTGTTCCTCATGCAGGTTTTATTGGTTACTGATTTAGATATGCTTACCAACAGACCAAACCATCTTGCATCAATCAAAATAAACAATTGTGGTTTTCAAGGATATGGTCTATTGTGTTGGTTAAAGTGCATTTCACGAATTGCAAGTAAAAGAAACATACATTTCAATAAATCGCCTATTACTGGTGAGATAAGAGAAAACTTCAAAGTCATTATACAAACATCAATTTTAGAAGGATATTATCTATTTTCCTGGTTGAAATGCAGTGAAAAATAAAGTGTGTAAGCATAGCAATAAAAAACTCACTAGCAATGCCACAATCAAGATACAATCCTTGGAAAACTGTGAATTGCTAAGTGGGATAAGGACATGTTTACTAGATCCTTCAAGTTAGCCCCTACTCTTAGTTCAGATGCACTCCTGAGAGTTTATTCCTCGCAAATTCTTTTAGGGTTTATTTCGTTAATGGGTCTAAGAACCTTTGGTTCTAGGATATCTTGGAATGTATATGAAATACTTGCATGGTCCCATAGACAAGTTCTCTTGAATAAAATGCTAATACAAGCTTTCCATAGCTGGTAGAGAAAATTGAAATTTGAAGGCATTGACCTAGGGCATTCATAAAGGTTAAACCAATATCAATGCCTTCCTCTAGTTTTTTACTACCCAGAAACATCTATTCTCCTATCCTTGAGGAAATGAAAGGGATGATCAAGAAAATTGGTCTGAGATTTGTTGTTGTAATAATTTTTGGAAACTCAAGAAAACTTCCTTTGACTCTATCAAGTGGTTGTTGATATTATGGTAGCTGTGGGAGGTATTTACCTCCACGTGTAAACATGATGAGAATAGAATATTCCGGGAAGAAAGAATAAACCCTAATGAGTTGGATAATAACCCTAGAAGACATGTCAGCTCAAGAAGATAACTTGTATTAGGTTATTAGCCTCCAAGAGAAGAAGTCGGCCAAAATAAATAATATATACTAAACAGATAGATACCCAGAATGAGAAGTTGGCCCAGGCAGTTAGCCAGAATTAGTATAAATACAGGAGGTCAGTCTTCATTTTGGCAGACAGTCTCAGAATTCGTAAAACGTGTAGCCTACGGCTTTAAATTTTATCCAAACTATTATGGAGGTTGATCTTTAGTTTGTGACCAGTTTGAACGCTTTCTTTGAGTCCAGATTGACTACTCTTATTTTGGACTGTGTGATGGTCTTGCATACAGATAGGCAGATTTATTGAAGCATCTTTTGGGCAGTGTTTGAGTGTGCCAAAAACTTAGAATAAAGACACATTTATGGGAGAGAAAATTATGATTCTAGCTTAAAAGACACCTCTTTGTACTTCAATCTATTTTCACTCTCATAACAACCAATAGTTAGTGTTCCCTTTGTTGAGGGAGTTAAGCTAGCAGTAAGGGCAAGTTTATTGAAGGCACTACACTTTATTCACTCACACAAATGGGGTGCATTAAGTTGGTACTTTTCAAATATGTTTCCCTTCTTTTAGATATTGAACATCAGCTGAGAAAGTGATTTTGTGGTGAGGAAGTGCATAGTGTTGTTTCATTTCCTGTGTGCTTAGAGAGGCATAGTCAAGGCCAAGATTGAGAACGCCCTTCAAGATATTAACATGGGTCAACTAGAAACCCTTTCACAAGGTCAAAGACCCACCTTGAAGGAACCCTCCACCTTATAAGGAAAATTAAAAGGGTTTTATGACATGATCGAGGTTATGTACGCTAGTAAAGAGAAGCACTCCACTACCTGCAAAGTAGATTTCCTATTTTAAGGAATGAACATACTAGAAGAGATTTACTTGAGGAGAGCTAGAGTTAGGAGATTGACATGCAACAACCAAGACATAGTTAACACTTTCTTTATACATTTTTCATCATGTTTGAGGAGAGCCCAGTTTTGAGGAGTCTTCTAGATGAAGCTTTATCATATTTTATTGTGAAGAAGGGTCGCTCTTTCACCCAAAGAGGCATCCAAAGCAACTTTTATTAAGGATAGATGCATGTATTTGACTTTTTGGAGTAGAATTCGACTTGTTTTCATTATATATGAATGTAATGCAATGTATTAGAGGTGGGATGTCTGATATTTTGAGAGCCAAGGAGCATCATATGCATGTACTTTTCCTAAATTGAACACAGAGATAGTTTGTAGACTTGTGAAGAGATTATTGTGATTTGATCATCGGTATGGGTCTTTTTATTCAATTGTGTAATGTTTCTCTATTGTATATGATAGATTTTATGATATCTATACTGTAATTCTCTTCATAGAATGCACACAAGGTATTTTTAGGATTTCACAAAAGAATGTAGTTTCATGGACTACAATAATTGTAGGCTATGTTGAGGATAGGCAGAGTGATATGCCCTTGAATCTCTTTTGACATATGCAAGTAACATGAATGGGACTAGACTCTGTCACTATCTCTATCGTTCTACTAAAGTATGCCTACTTGGCATCTTTGTAACATGCTAAGGAGATCCATTGTTACAACATTAGAAGTGCATTAGGGTTTAATTCTTTTGTTGAGACTTCACTCATTTATATGTTTGCAGAATGTGGGTGTATAGAAAATGCATGTCTTGTGTTTGAAAGAAGATCTCAAGGAGATATAGCCACATGGAATGCAATGATCGCAGGGTATGATATGCATGGACATGGTCGTGATTCCATTGCACTCATTGATAAGATGAAAGAGGTAGGATTTATACCAAACCATATCACCTTCACAACTCTTTTGTTTGCCTGTAACCATGCATGTATTATAGATGAAGGTTGGAAATCCTTTGATTTCATTATTTGAGATCATCATAAAATTAGGCCCACCCCAGAGAATTATGCATGTATGGTTTTTCTTTCTGGCCATGTTGGGTGCTTGTATGAAGCCCATGGGTTCATAAAAAGAATGTTGATTGAACCTAATGCTAGTGTATTGGTGGTTTTATTTGGTTCTTGCAGATTTCATTGCAAATTAAACCTTGCGTGGGTGCAAGAAAGTTGAAAATTTTTCAACTACGGGTGCAGTGGTGTGACAGTTATCCTTTGTGAAGGAGGCCCTTAAGACATGGGTGTCGTGAGTGTAAGTGCGAACGAAGGGGGAATTGAAGAGGTTTAAATTCTGAAGGCCTTAGCACTATCGATTATGTCACAAAGTATTTCCACAATGAGTGGCAACTTATATACCCAACATGACATGCTTGAGGGAGAGAAAAGTATATTGGCATATATGAGTGCTCTTACTAGAATAGAGACTTTAATATTTAATGGCCTCTAAGAAAAAACAAGTGTTTAATGGTTCCTCCAAGAGTGGGGTGTCTTCCCATATCTAAATTTTAACCCATTCTATATCTTCCCACAAGCTGGAATCATTCTTTATGAATAAAGTAACTCAATCCTCAAACAAAAAGAACACCTCTAAAAAGTGTTCTATGGGTGTTCTAAGAGGTGGAGCTCCTTATATACTTTGTTTTGAATACATCATTCATCAAATCTGCCTGGCCTAGGAGTTGTCATAAATGTTGATTCAATGCGCATGATATTCCTAGAAATGCTTGCTACCAGGAGAAGGCCAAAAATCACTTCAATTTTGAACTCCAATGAGTCAATGACATTGATTTCATGTATATATAACCATAATTATACTTGATTATGATCCTACAGATTTATAATGGTATATAATACCTCATCTCCATCTCAACCATTACATATGCTGCTACAAGTCTCATAAATCCGTTGAGGTTAACTGCGCTTCTAAAGCCTTGTTTTGAGGTTCTACGATGCTCTCAGAAATTGTGTCCAAACTCTATAAGGATTAGTAGGAAAACTTGGCACAATATATTCCTCACATTCCATATTGACTTGGCACAATATACTCCTCACATGCCATATTGACTTGGCACAATATATTCCTAAAACAACGATGCATTTAGTCTGGACTCTAATCTTATAGTAGACAGGAATGTAAATGCTCCAATATTGGTATAAAAAAACCAGTTAAATTGGTAGTTATTTTGATCCCGTGTACTATGGAATTCAACTTTGACTAAAGTGGGTGAGTGCATACATCGAGTTATCCAATTGTCCAATAGAAAATATTATCATGCATGGTATATGGAGGCTCAAGTGTATGCAATCTCTAGCTTCTAATATGCTTGGTGTTATGGAGGAAGTCATGTAAACATTGGTTTGGTGACTTTTGGAGATATTGATACTTACGTAATATAATCCTAATTTAAGTAGGGAAAGGACAAAATTAGATGAAGGAAAGAGAAAACCTTGTACAAAATATTGAATGCCTTATGCAATGAGCAATAACATCATAACATTCTTTCGATATATGTCTAGTTAACCTCACCTAAGAAAGGTCCCCAAAACCTTTACCCATATGGTATAATGGGTTCAACAAGCGAGTCGATGCTTTCCTTAATCTAAATCTACACGGGGAACTAATTATCTAATAGAGTACTGCAAAATTTCCCATTGTCATGATCTTGTACACATTTGAAATGCAAGCTCTATATTAACTTGATTGAATGCGAATCTTAATTGCAAATAATTATAGAAGAAACCTCATTTTTTGACAATCTATGATATATAACAAGGCCTACTTCCTATAATGGCTACATTATCTTGTTAGAATGGGAAGTAATACATGGACTTCAATGTTTGATACTATGAAAAGATAATGCATGTAATGGTTACATTATCTTGCTAGAATGGATATTAATATGTAGACATCAATGTTTGATTCTATGAAAAGATAATAAGTAATAATAAACTCCAAGGAAACAACCAATTGTCTTAACTTTTAGGCCAACCCCTTATAGTACGATAAGTTTCCCATATAGTTGACAATATACTGAAAATTCCCACTAGCTAGAAGGTCACTTTCCTAAATTATGATTCATGCTTTAAGTAATTTATGAGTTTTTATCATTTAGTATTAAAATAAAGTATGCTTCAAACATTCTAGTAGATAAATAAAGTAAAACCTTCACCAATATTAGCATTACTGATGAATATATTGGTTAAATATAGAGTTCTGGGATGGACCTATATAACTCTTTCTCAACTTGTTTTCATGACAAAAAACCAAAGACAATACATTCAATTTATCATATGTGAATAAAATTTAGTACAAGGTCTGGTGTTCATAGGTATTTGTTACTATGTTTTCTGAATTGCAAAACAAAAGCTCCAACTCTTTTCTAGCAACTTCTTTCACAAATGATCTTGTATATGTTTGTGTTTTATTTTCCTAGGAAATCTCACATTATTTGTGAGAGAAATGAAACTCTAAATGTCACTTCATAACATCATAGGATATGTTGGTTTTTCTCCAACATTTGATAGCAGCCTATTCAATCACATTAATTTTTCCTTTCTTTTGCAACCGAGACTAGTATCTTCAATGCTTCACAAAGCTGCAATAAAATTTCTCTTGTGGCACAATGATAGAAATTTATTGTCAAAAGTAAACAACTATGCTTATATGGTAAAAAATCAACATTAAAAGTTCTCTTGTTACACCATGACACAACTTTATTTCCAAAAGTAAAGCAATAACATCTAGCGGAGTTCCTTTTTGGTCAACATTACCTCCTTTTTTGTCAACATTACCTTCACAATCAAACATTGTAAAATTGTAGAAGTTGTTGAATCTCTTCACTACAAGTGCGCACACTAAATATAATGCAAAAATTAAGCGTTCTCTGTAGATATTGCAAAATTAGTTTAGTTGCTTTCCATACATGCATGGGTTATTTATTAGTTGCAACTTTGATTAAGAAAACAATTGTTTGTAATTAATAAGTTAATAATGTAATGTGATCTTAATCAATGGATTTTGGCTTGTTGATATGTAGAAAATAGAGATTAGGATTGGCATGAGACACCACATTAAGAATAGCCAAGACAATCAATATAGGCATGTGCCCATGTTACCCAAATATTCAATATATTATAAATGAATGAAAGAAGTGCACAAGATAATAGAATGCAGTTGAGAGATATTCATCTAGTGAATATCCCACTGGAAACTATCAGCAAGTGAAAGCACAATCAAAATGGTGTTCATCTTGGCAACAGGAGCAAAATTATCTCGAGTGACCAATCAAGATTTATGCTTATCAATACTACCATTCACATAGAATTTCATTTTATAGACCCATTTATATCCAACAATATTCTTCCCTAATGGAAGAGATACCAACTCCCATATATCATTTTTCATCAAGGACATATATTTTTATGTTATAACATTCTCCCATTCTTTCCATGAGCTTATTCATAGTTATAAGGATCATAAATCATCACGGGTATCAACACAGTGAAAAGTTTTATTTTTTCTTATGACCATGAGTCTTTTAGAGTGTTCAAGACATCATCGATATTAGATATTGTTTCCTCAATGATTTTTGTAGCCCACTTAGGACAACAAGTTTCTCCAACAAAAAGTAAGCCTTACAGTTTGACATTTAGTCTGTTGACTATATGAAGCCTTGCAGTTTGACATTTTGACAGCACATTTTTATTCATTCAGGGATTGGAAAGATCTTATCATGGAGGCTTCATGCAGGACATGCCAGGAGAGTTTCAACACCTCAATAAATGGTCAGTCTAGTTTTTTGTGTTTTCCCAAGGTTATTTTTATGTAGTATTATTTTTCACAAGTGACTTTTCTACTTTTGAGCCCTTACTAAACATAATATATTCTCTTGGATTAATTGGAATTGACAGCATTAAGTGAGCCCATTGACGTGTAAGCTTTCTGAACCATATATTTTAGTGTTTGGGTTTTGTCAAATGCCTTTTTTTAGTAGTGTAGTTAGATCAACTGAATAGTTGATATTTATAGAGGTTTGAATTATTGAACAAAGGTCATCCTTATTGAATTTGAGGAGAGGGATTTAATATGCAATGGAGTAATAAATAGCTCTATGGATGACTTAGCCATTTGTATTTCTGAAAATGTTTGCAGGTATTTCGAATGGATTGATGAATGTGAGCGTGTAAATAATTATGGCTAAATGGACACATCTGCAGACTTAGATAACATATCGTGTATATCTTGAATATAGTAATTCGATATATGGATGTTTCTTTTCCTGAGATTCTATCTGAAATCTATGAGAGCATCTGTAGTTTGGATGTGCACCTTCCTCATAATGTGCAATACATGAATCCATTTGAAAAAAATCACAATATTCTGCATTGGCCTGTCATGTTCTTGGATCATGTTTGAAAAACGATTGATGTTCAATCATTTAATATATCTACTACATGGATTAACTCTGTATATGACAATTAACATTGGTTGTTCTTTGAAACTAGATGGATTGGTCGTGTATATAACAGTAACAGTGGTTTTTATTTGAAACTAAACTTGGAATATATATATGTGTTGTATATCTGTAGGCCAAATTTGCTATAGTTTTTGAAGTATTTAAATTTGTCTTTTTTCGCCCCTTGTTCTGATTGAGTATTGGGATATTGAATTTTACATGGTTTGGCATTTTCAAATGTCTTGGCATGAAGTATTATGATCTTTATATCTGGAGTCCAAATCTGTTATGGTTGTTTCGAATTTCTACAATTTGCACTCTATGAATTTTCTCTTCTACTCAATGTATATATATATAACACTTGCATGCTATATGTGAAGTTGTTGTGCTAGCCAAAGGATACAAAGAAATACCTGTAATGACGTCAAGTTGTATTATTGATGATATAATTTTCTGCTAAATGTCAAACAAATTTTTAGAGGTTTCAGTTAAGGCTTTGGAATTTCTGTTGCTCAACTATCTCATTGGTATATAGGATCTTGTATTGGATGGCACTTGTTTCGACGTACCTAATAAAGTACACTATTATTTTGATCATTTCTAAAAATAGGGACTTACTCTCTAGTATATTTTTGCAGTCTTATTACGCATGATTGCAATTGAGGTTTTGGACTTTATCTCAACAATTGCGAGTTCATGTGATAACACACCTGGGACATATCCTAGTGATCCTAAACCTCACTAGATAAGACCCCCTTTACCATTGGAAGTTATTCCTCCTCCTCAACCAACCTTGTCTAGGACTGATGATATAGATTTAAATATTGATATGGATAGTATCTTAGCAAAGGTTAATGTACCTATCCCTCTCAGTATTGATATTGTATTTTTTTTTAAATACCTACAACACAGTCGCTATTGCGACATCTTGGAGTGTCGCTCCCATAGAAACCACATTGGAGATGATACCTCTTAACATCGCTCTTTCCACGTCCAAAAAGTCTCTCTTTCCACCTACAAGATGTCGCTCTTGCCACCTCCAAGATGTCTCTCTTGCCATGTGCAATATGTCACTCTTGCCACGTTCAAGACGTCTCTCTTGCCACGTTCAAGATGTCTCTCTTGCCACATTCAAGACGTCTCTCTTGCCACATTTAAGACATCGCTCTTGCCACATTCAAGATGTATCTCTTGCCACATTCAAGACGTCTCTCTTGCCATGTTCAATATCTCTCTCTTGCCACATTCAAGACGTTGGTCTTGCCACATTCAAGACGTCGGTCTTGCCACCTCCAAGATGTCGCAATAAAGACGAAATCTATGTTGTCGGAAAAGATACATCATGTGAAACAACGTTTGAGGGGGTTCGTTGTTTGTCATTCTCCCGACAATATAAAGTGGCAATTGAGTCGAAAGCGCCATCAGAATTTGACCCAAATGTACTAGTGTAATCGTTCATTGTTTTTTGAAGCATTCCCCTACTTCCTTCAATATAAAATCCATCCCAGGAAACCTGGAATCGATGAAAAACCTTTCTAGCGTTGTTTCTGCAAGATACTTAGTTTTGTTAGTTGCTACATGCTTTAGGGTTTTCCAATTCCTTTGTTATGTTAATCACTACACTAGATAATAATGTTGACTTACTTTTTCTATAGTCTTGTTTTGATTCCTTCATTTTCTCTAATGAGTGTCGTTGCAGTTTGCTCGAGTAGATATTTGTAGACATTTGATGGAGGATCATGCTAGTTATATTGAAACTTGTAGGAGGCGAAGAGTGAACCCATGATTCCATGCATCTTGTTGAGTGTCCTGCCACCGCCCTTCCCAAAAACTTTCCAAGAATGTGCAGATCATTGTGAGTTATTGATTTCCAATACGAATTATACATCTCAATGAAAATATTTTCATCATACTCTAGCGGTTGTTCTCCAAAGAGATTCCCATCACCTATATCATATAGAGGGTTGAACTTACCATCCACTAGATCACTAGGGAAAACCCTAAAATTTTCTAGATTCAACATCATTTTCACATACGCATATCTAATATTAGCAAGGTAAACCATGGGTTTCAACCATCTCCTTAATTTGATCTTGTGGGGAAGCATGAGTCTCTATATCCTTATTCTATTGCAAGTACTTCCCATATTGGCTATTTATAAGAAGCGACGCTTGGTGGAGCCATCCACTCTCTTATATTTTCCCTCCTCTACAACAAAACCTCTAAGCCACTCCATGCTTTCAGTGTACTTCCTAAATACTATCTATATCATATTGTTACTAAATATAATAATACCTAGCGAAAGCATTGGGTCCACAAACTGTACAAAAGAAATGGTACCCATAAACCAACTGATCCTTGTAGAGTCCATGGCGGTTTTTATGTCGGCCAAGAACTTCACCAACACTACTCTACACAATATTTATGGACTCATGCGCACATTTCCCACGAAATCGGCACCATGGCGATGTGTTCTGCATGGCTATGGATAATAGTAAACACTGGAGTTTATATTTGACATATGCACCATCCCCCTTGTGCTCATCATTTCTCAACAGAACGCTGCAATATCTGCAACCTATTATGGACGCGATATAGGGAATTAAAAATGTGTTGGGACTTTGACTTACATTAGTTTCTCATTGACTTCCTAATAATTCCATTTAATCCAAATCCCTTTCTTATAATTTTGATTTCCCCATATTAAATGAAACATATATTTCTATTTCTCTCCATTTCTATTGGCTATGGAGTTTAAGGTATTATTGTTGGTCCAACGACATAGCTCTTGGGGATGGGGATGAGTATGTGTTATTTTATTATATTCTTCTTCAGTATTTGGTAATACGACAGGTAATAAATTGTATTATTGATTTCATTACTGCATCCATGACATTTCATGTTCTCACTGTGCCACGACGTTACCTCTCTACACCACACATTTCATATATCCATTACACCACGATGTTACCTCTCTGCCTTGGTAGCATTGTCCTGAACTATGTTTTAAGCCAGTCATGTTATGTTTGTCTCTACACACTTGAGATTGTGTTTTTCTCTACAATTTTTTTCTAAATGTTGTCCAGTCCATCATTCCAACTTATCCATTTCGAGATTCAATTTATTTTACAGGTTTTGATCTCTGTTACAAAGCTAAGTCTATCGTCAAAAGTTCCGCTAAGTCTGTCGAGTGAGTTACTTTGTCTTTATTTCAAATCTACAGGGTTTACAGGTGCAACATCAATATTTGGAAATGTTCATCAGTATAATTTCCACATTGTCTATGATCTAGATCAAAGAAACCTATATTTTTCTCCCACTAGTTGTGATTCTCTCTAGACTCCATTAAATATTTACAAAGATTATCTTTAAAAATCTTGATTGTAATTCGTGTTACATTGTTAGAAAAAGGTATATGAGAGAATGAAGAAATAAAGAAGAAGGTATGGGAGATGTTAGACAAAGGTTGGTTGAAGGAGAGTTTGAGTCCATGTGTTTTACCAATAGTTCTCATCCCAAAGAAGGATGGTTGATGGCGCATGTGCACTGGATCCATAGAAAGCAACAAAATTACCATAAGGTACAAATTTGTATTTCCTTGCATAGATGATTTGATGGATTGTTTGAGTGGTTCAAAATATTTTTCAAAGATTGACTTAAAGAGTGGATACCATCAAATAAGGATAAGATAAGGGGATGAATGGAAGACTGCCTTGAAGACTAATAGTGGATTATATGAATGGTTTGTGATGCCTTTTGGACTGACAAATGCTCCTAGTACATTTATAATATTAACGAATGAGGTATTAAAGGAGTTTATTGGAAATTTTGTGATAGTCTATCTAGATGAAATTCTTATCTATACCTAGACAAAAGAGGAACATTTAAGGCATTTCAAGATGGTTTTGAGTACCCTGCAGAAGGAAAAATTGCTGATAAATTTGAAGATATGCATTTTATGAAGATGGAGCTGGTGTACTTGGGGTTTGTCGTATATTAAGAAGGTTTAAGGATGGACCCAGAAAAGTTTCAAGAAATTGTGAATTGCCCAACCCCAAGAAACACATTTCAGGTAAGAAGTTTCCATGGACTTGGAAGTTTTTATAGAAATTTCATTAGAATTTTCACTCAAATATGTGCACCTATTATAGATACTATCAAGGAATGCAAAAAACCATTCAAGTGGACTGAAGCAACTGATATAAATTTCAAATTATTGAAGAAAAAGATGACTGAAAATCATGTGTTATCTTTTCCAATCTTTAACAAACTCTTTCAAGTTGATACTGATGTTAATAGGACTAAAATAGGATCTATATTAAGTTAAGAGAAAAGACCACTTGCATATTTTAGTGAGAAATTAAATGAAACAAGACATAAATATTCCTCTTATGAAAAGGAATTTTATGAACATGTTCAAGCACTTAAGCAGTGGTGGCATTACCTCATTCCCAAAGAATTTGTCTTGTACAGTGGCAATCATGCATTACAATTCATAAGTAGCTAGACAAAACTAAATCAAAAACATGCTAACTCGGTTGAATTTCTGCAGAATTTTACATTTGTAATTAAGGACACTAGTGGGAAGGAAAATAAATTTCTTTATGCATTAAGTAGAATTAATTTGCTTTTGCAAGAATTTAAGGTCACACTTTAGGATTTGATAGTGTAAAAGAAATGCATCAAGATTATGTAGATGTCGAGGATGCCTATGCATCTTGTGAAGATCCAGTTCTTGGTAACATAACTCAGTGGTTAGACTACATGCTAGAGGAAGGATTGTTATTCAAGAACAACAAATTGTACATACCAAAGTGTTCAATGAGGGAAAATTGGATCAAATAAAATCACAATGGATGATTTTCAAAAAATTTTGGACAAGATAAAACATTTTCTCAAGTGATTTTTTTTTACTATTGGCTAGGTATGCAGAATCAAGTGAAGAAGTTTGTGGAGAAGTGTAGAATTTGTCAGAATGATAAAGGGAGGAGTCAAAATATAGGGTTGGACCAACCACTACCCATTCCAAGAGGGCCATGGGATGAAATGGGTATGGATTTATTTTTGGGATTGCTAAGAACACAACGAGGTAATGATTCAATCTATGTTGCGCTCGATAGAATTTTAAAAATTGCTCATTTAATTGCTTGTACAAAGACTAGTGATGTGACAAATGTTGCAAATTTGTTCTTTAAAGAGGTTGTAAGGTTGCACGGTTTACCCAAAAGTATAGTTTCTGACAGAGACACTAGATTTGTGGGACACTTTTGGAGAACCTTATGGAAAAATCTTGGTACTAATATCAGTTGTATCTCATCCTATCATCCATATACTGATGCAAAAACCGATGTAGTAAATAGAAACCTGGGAAATATTTTGAGAAGTATTCTGAATGAGAACCCTAATAAATGGAATCAAATGATTTCTCAAGATGAGTTTGCATATAATGACTTGCCAAATAGAAGTACAAGGATGAGTCCATTCTATATTTTATATGGATTGCATCCGAGGGGAGTGTATGAGTTAATAAATTTGAGAAAATAAGAATTGAGAACTGTCGATGATGAGGATTTTGCAATAAGTATACAAGAGTTGCAGGAAAGGGTCAAACAAAAATTGCAAGATAACAACAAAAAGTACATGCAACGAGTAGATATGAAGAGAATACCGATGATTTTTGAAGTTGGTGATTTGGTCATGGTGTATTTGAATAAAGAGAGGTTTCCTATAGGGAATTATAATAAGATAAAGATTAAAAATATTGGGCCATGTAAAATTTTAAGGAAATTTTCTTCTAATGCATATGAAATAGAACTTCCAAGTGGTGTTGGAATTTCTCCAATATCTAATGTTGCAGATTTGTATCCCTTCAAGGAGACAGAGGATGTTTCAGTAGATGAATCTATAAGTGATAAAGACGAGAATGTGGAATGGAAAGAACAACTACCCAGAGAAACACAAAAGGAAATCAAAGAAGTATTGCATACAGAGGTGTTAAGGAAAACTAAAGGAAAATAATATTTCTAGTACTTGGTCAAATGGAAAGGTAGAACAAAACAATATACTACTTGGATGATAATTGCAGAGATTTATGAGTATGGTGTAGATCTTGAAGACCTAATGAATAGTTATCTTCTTCCCTAGGAGCTTGATGCAGGAGCATGTGATAGTAAATCTCAAAATTGACCTCTAGGGTCAAAGACATTTACCAAGGGAGTTGGTTCCCTAATTTATGTCATTATTGTTGTAATAATTATGAAATGTCTCTAGTAGACATTTTCGTTGAGTTTATTTGTTGAGTGTCGAATTATTGTCATAGGTGTTAAGTATATTGCTGAATATCAAGAAAAAATCTTTAGTTTAGTCAATTGTTTATATAACTCAGGATTTTGTTGTTTTTGATCTATCTTAGGGCTCAAGATATATTGTATATTTTGTAAGAATCACAGTTTAGCGAGTGTGTGATATCGAATATGTAAAACTGTGGATCACACATGTCCAAGAGACCGACAAGGAATGAGCATTCTTGTGTAAAATTATTCCTTCATTGATATTAATTAACAAGTGAGCGTGTGATTTTTTCACACCGTACATTTACATTTTTTCTCACTATGTGTTTGCATATTGTCCCTTTGTGTGTTGAAAGTATTAAACTACATGTATAATTTGTCTTGGTAGAGTGACAAGGTTCTATGATTAGAGGAAATACTATCATAGTTAATTCCATCCAAGTTTAAAACTATGTTTAAAAGAATGTTTGTTGAGTATTTGTCTTCACAAGAATATACAATCACGATTTGGCATAGTAAACCATAAGGTAAAAGTCTGGGACAAGTCAATATCGTCATTAAATTATGCATGGAAAGTATTATGCGACACACTAGTATTGTGTGTTGAGTTTAGTGCAGAACTGTGTGTGACATATTTCGTCAGTATTGTTGATCAATACTTCTACGCAAATATATATATGCGTAATGATGTTACGTGCATATTTTTCTATAACAGAGCATAATTTAGCGTTGTAGAAATAGACCATTTGAGTGCTTATTTGTGTTGATCCTAGGCCAGACAAGTAGTCTGAATATTGAAAACGATAGAGTGTTGAAAACTCTATGATTGTGGGTTGAAGGTGGTATTTTGTCATGAATTGCACAGGAAATAGATCTCCCTTAAGACGATGAATTATTTTTCAAGAGAAGGTAGGTAGAAAAATAGGTTTGGGATCGATTCTTGAAGATGACTAGCATGAAGACATAGTGGTTGAAGGGGACAACATGATGCCTATTCAAAAGGAGGTATTGAAATATAAGTTAATCATGCTACAAAAGTATATTACAGGTGAAGATTGTTTTAGCCTAACGATTCTTTACCATATCAATATATAATTGCATTTTAATGGACAAAGGCTTAACCTTCCTTACTTTTCATAGAAATTGTTGACCAAAATAACAACCAAAACACAAAAGAAAGTGTACACTGGAACTATGGAATGGAATTTACATCACCATGATCTTATGAAACTAGTAATTTTGGAGGAACTCGGGAAGAAAAATGACACATGGGAGGATTTCATAGCCTGAAACCAATTCGGGGAAGCTCAAGAGGAAAAAATGGAACTTAAGACTTAGGGTAAAGGGAAAGAATATGAATAGGTTGAAGAGAATATTGAAGCATATGAAGATAAGTATGAGGAATATGAGAAATAACATAAAGAGGTCGAGGAACCTGAGGAAGAAAAAGGGGAGTTGGGTACAAATGAAGATGACCTTGAGCTTGTGGTAGATGATGAATAACTTCAGGTCATATCAATATTAAAGAATCCAAGAGCTCCAAGAAATAGGGGAGTCTTAGTGACACCTATTCCACCAAGGATGACCATGAGTCAGGTCGTGAGACTTGATGGAGAGTCAAGTAAACCTCAAAAAACCATAGAGAATGAGGTAATACTTGAGACCCCTCCCAAGAAAAAGTGTTCAAAAATTCTTGATGAAAGAAAACTTGTGCATGAGTACTATATAGAGCATAAAAAATTGCATGGTTGGACCAAAATTGTGAATATCATTGAGGAAATCCAATCAGGTAGTCTACCCACCAATGAAAGTGTATGAGAAAAATTGATGGATAAATTAATTGGTATTGACATCTTAGCATGAAAGGGAAAGAGGATTGGTATATTAAAGAGAAAATTCATGGAGATGTTAGTTGTAGAAGAGTTCGTTAAAAACGAGAACTTACTATTGAAAGATTCTAGTGTCAGGTTCCTAGAGGAAATTTCTTATTTGAAAAAGGAAATCAAGAGTTCACTAAGGAGGTACAAATGATGGTATAGGGAGGCCCAAAATCTTCACCTACAGAATAAAAGGCTCAAGGCTAGACTTGAACGGTTAAATGTAGCTTATCATGCGACCATTCAGGCCTATCATAGAACTCATAATGTATCAACAGTTTTGGAAATCATTTTTGGAGGGTGATTGAAGGACCAGTTTTGCATGAGGACTTGCAACTCCTCAGGCATGGGGGAGATGTAGGGTCCTAATTTTGACATGTTTTGGTACAATATAAATGACCTTATCTTGTTATTTACCTTTCCATTTTCCACCTTATAACCCTATAATGAAATATATTTCACCATTTTGTCTCCAAAATTCATTCTTGCTTCAAAGGTAATGATTTAATCCTAAGTATTTCACTTTTCCTTGGTTAATGAACATTATTGTACTCTATTGAGCAAGTTTTGTAGTCGTTTTGATGGTTAATATATTTTCCACCCATTCCATCCAATTGACAGACAAGGGTTCTAGAGAAAATAGAGTACATGGATATCCACTATCCAAATTGGATACACTCGAAATGTAGAAGCGCTATTGTTGGTCAACAATCCAACATATTCACGTATCACATACGAGCTGGTTATGATTTTATTCTTTTGATCATGAAATGATAACATATTTACTTATATAAGATCTATTGGTTCAATTAGTTTGTCTAAAACTAAAAATCTAATGTTTAGACTATCTTTAGTGTATTACATAGGATTGTAAGTTAAGGGTCGTTTGTATTTAATTTGAATTTCTTCTATAAATATCAAAGGAAATCAAGCCCAGACATAATACTTGATATATTGATATAGCCTTAAAGAGGTAGATTGCACTATGGTCAAGAACTCATGTACTATTTTACTTTCTGAATATAAAGATTAGTTTATGCACCATTAATTGTTGAGTTTCTAATTTTATAAGTGATTAGCGGGGATAGTTATGAGATAAGGTAGGCCCCCCTTAGTATCAGAAGTATTGGCCTAGTTGTTTTATTCATTTATTGCATTAGATTTAATTGTAATTATGTTATTGTAATCAAGTATTTCAGTTCAATTCATGTAAGTAGTTTCATGGAGTCTTGTAGAGAGGTTTAGTTTATTGATGTTGCAATTCCATGTGTGTTCTAGTTCAACTAATGTGTGTGACCAAGAAGCTTACTGCTTGATTTTTGACATATTTTTCTGTGATTCTATGGATAAGAATTGCCCAGAGATGCAGATCGTTGTAATTAACCATTTCTACACTTCATTGATTGACAAGCTTCCCATAATAAATAGGTTGATCACATGTATTAGTGTTTTTGATATGTTTATCTTGTTTCAGGATTAATGGTTGTCAATATGACTAACAAAGTGGATCCAACAAAGTAATACTGGGTATAAAAGTGTATATCCAACTCGCAAGTTTACCTTAGCATATCCATTGTCATTTCAACAATTAGATTGGATTTATTTCATAGTTTATTAGCATGGTATGTCTCTAAGAGTATTCTGCATATATTTTTCCTAGTGCTTCATAATCCTACAAATGTGGATTCGATAATTAATGTATTGAATCAGTGTTATATAATTCGCCCAACAATTGTTTTCAATGAACCCTCTATTTTTTTCCTTGAGTGTATGAGATCCTAATTATTTAATACATCTACGAGGGTGGGTGCTGAAATTCACATCCATTAGTTATTGAGAAAATGCGGCTAAAGTGCAGTCAACATTGGGGAGAGTGGGGTTCAACTTGCTTGGGGAAAAAGGGAAATTCATATGGAAAAGGGGGGAGATTTTTTACAACCAGTTTTTGGATAGCAAGGGACAGGAGAGCATGGAAGCTTGAAAAAAACCATAGTGCACATGTGTGGTAGTTATTTTCCAGCTGTAGAGTGCATGAAGAATCAATTTGTTAGGCCTATAGAGTGAGACTGTGTGAAAGAAATTACACTACCAATAGTGATACTGTTGTTGTGCATTTTTTCTTGCAATTGACATCCATGGAGTCCACAATAAGAGATATTCTTGACCTGTGGTAGAGCCTTCGAGTGAGGTGGGAATGATTGAGATATTGTGTGTAATGAAGTGGGATCCCATTCCTTGGGTTTCAAAAGTTGAGAGGAAGAGAGATCGAGGATTGGGATATCTATAGGAAAAATTAGTTAGTTCTGGGAACATTTGGGTTGTGAGTGGAAAATGAAGAGTCACTCTCTCTTGTGGATTCCTTGACTTGTTATTTATATTTGGAGCAACAAGTCTATGGTTGGGTGGAATGTCTATTTTTTGTAGCTAGTTCCGCAATTGTTACTGAAAGATAAGTGTTTTATCTTTGTTTGTTACTATTATTTATGATTTATTTTTGTATGTAGTACTTTGTGTTTACTCTAAGTATAATTAGTTGCATTGATGTTTTTGGAAATGTTGTTACATGCATTTATCTTAATGGTATCAAAAATTTTAAATTTTTATGGGTTTAATAGTGGGGAATCCTACAAAAAGAATAACTCATGTATAGAGGTGTACAACCACCCACAAGATGTTCAAGTTGTGTTAAAGCATGAGAAGATAGCACTTACATCCTAATATGCTATGATTTCTTAAAATAAGTATGGGATCATTGGCACAACTTAAGTGAAGTAATGTACTCAAGTGATCAAGATATAAAAAGTCTATTTTTTTCTAGAGAAAGAGCCCTTGAAAGTTCCATCACTACAAACATTTTGGGATATTACCCATGCTTGATTATTTGTCCCTTTTGAAAGGCCATAAACAATTTTTTTTTAAAGATGAAACACTTAGGCTTGAGTAAGTATGGAAGATTTATGGAATATTCACAATTTTTTTTAAAGTAAATCCTAAACTATATCCCCTTTGCTCATATTTACATCCAGGAGAAACACAAAATCATGAAGAATTTTGGTATTCAATCTTATTTTTTTGTAACACAACATAAAAAATAATGAGATTCACTAGCAACTAAAGTAAGGTTCAAATTCAATTTTGACAAGGCCTTGAGAAGAAATATTTGGTTGGTAGCGACATGAGCCATACTTATAAAATATGAGAGATGGATACTTTGAATATGGGTAAAATTGGTAGGGATAACTTGAAATGATAATGTGAAAATATTTCCATTACTGAATGCATAGATATAATTAGAGTAATTGCACTCGATAAAAATGGTCATAAATGGATACATGAAACTCATCATAGGGTCTCTTGATAGGAATGAAAATAATAATTAGTTGTGTGATAAGATATTGGGCTTTTATATTCTTGATTAACAAAAAATTTGATTGGAAAACTAATTGTTCATTTGCAAACATGTTCGCTCACCAGTAAACAAAAATGTTGATTTGACAACTAATAAAGAGTTTAATCTCAATAAGAACACTGATTTTTGAGGGAGGATGGATGATTGGAAAAACATGTGGTATCATGTCTTATAACACTTTTCAAATTGTGATGTAGATGACTGCAAGGTAAGCTAGTGATGCTATTGATTCCCTTGGGATCTGAAATCCCAAGAACTGGTAACTTCTCCTTTTAGTAGATGCATGCAAACAAATAATGCATTATTATAATGGTTTAATGGATTTCGTGACTCTTGGTGGATTCACAATCCATTGCCTTGGTCCACTTGGCTACGTCCGCCCCGGAAAAACAAACCAATTGTCTCTATCTACAATCATTTCTTCTTGGAAGAAATGACGAGGCTAACATTTGTATGTAAGTAGAAAAAAGTAGAAACAGGTTCTAAAATAGAATTCTGACCCTCCTTTAGTGCAGGATGCTAAGAAACCCCATCAAGAACTGATGGGGAAAAATCCTTTCCCGAACCACCTAAGTCACCAGAAGTATAGCGTGATAGCCAATCTGATTTTTCCAAAGATTCATTTTCCCAAAATGTTAAGGAAGAAAAGAGTGAGGGGCAGAAGAAACGTAACTTACTCGTTAAAGTGTTCAAAGCCTTTGAAGGGGTCTCTGTCACTGGGGGGGAGTGGGAATGAATCTCACCCAGAGAATCCAATTTCATCATATAGTCTGGGGGATCTTCCTGTAACAAAGTATCTTGAGACTTATCCTCACACACCTTACCATTGCAATCCCTTCGGAGATGGCCTGTACAATGACCCCAACTACACCTAAAGGGGATGCCCTAGTAGTCTAACTTTTGTTTATGATGACATCCTCTCCATTCAATGTCCAAAACCTCATGAAGACCCTCATGAATATCTAATTCCACTAAGATTTTTCCCATCTTTCTTGTAGCATCTGTTAGAGACGAAGTATCTAGTGCAATGAAACGCCCCAAGGCGCTCCCCATGGCCATTAATGCCCCCTCATTCTAGAACTGCAAAGGCAGAGAAGGCAGGAGAACCCAAATATGTCTATGTTGAAAGCAGTGAGTCACTGAGTCAAAAGCCACCCTTTGGATCCTTGGTAGGAGCTGATAAATGCACCTAACTTAAGGAGATTCAATCTAGAGAACTAACTAATACTTACAATATTATAATATTAAAACCTAATAGAAACAATATTTTTAAATTTTTAAATGATGAAAAACTCAAATCCCAATCTCATACACCTAGTGAGAATGTTGGTAACTTACCATTTTGGATTAACCCACAAAGAAAAGTCTGAGACGTCTTCTACCTATGAAAACCTAAACCAAAAAAAATGTTATA
>ML776625.1:2400850-2412792 GCA_009831015.1 Picea engelmannii | reverse complement strand
CTGCTCGATTGGAGGTTGCCCCCTCGAAGAGGCCTGTGAACATTGCTATCTGAATCAAGTGCTATTTCTGTTCAAGTGCTATTTCTGTTGCTATTTCGTATATCATTTCTGTGTATTGTGAAGATTATGATGGATATTTTACTTTCATTCTGTTATTTCTAGCATTTCGTTTCAGTTCTGCATATTTTATATATCTGGTATCTTGCAACCACCCAGATCATACTAAATCCTCTAAAGCTAACAAAATTTTATTTCTGTTCATACAAAATGTATCAAAGACATGACTAACAAATCTCAAAGATGCTTCAGATCAATTGGTAACCATGAAATCTTGAATATCCTGAAAGGAAAAGGAAAAATAGAAAGATTTAGATACATATTTAACCATTAATTTGAAAATTTTGAATTAACATGACTGCCTACAGAATCTGTTGATTTTGTAGCTAGTTATTTTAGTAAATGAAATCAAATTTATTGTAAGAAAAAAGCAATCTAGTTTTAACAAATAATCATATTTTAAGATAAAAGGATCATACCTCCAACTGTAAGATCAAATCGTATCAGACAATCTTGGAACTTACTATAGTTTTTGCAGCCTCAACATTTTTAAATATTACATTCTTTGTAGTCTTCATAGGTTTCTCTTTTCCTTGAAAGAGAAACTCGAGCCTATGGTTTTTATTTGTTAAGGCATCGATCTGGTCAGTGAGGGACTTAACCTGTGACTGAAGGATAGGTATATCAGTGTAGTATTTATCAATCCAGAAAAGGAAGACTTCACACTTCGATTGAGCGACGGTCTCTTGAGAATAACCATGATTGTGAACCAGAGTATCTTCAACAAGGACTGTAGATTCATTAACAAATTTAATACCCAGAAACTCTACATTATGTTTTAGACAGGGAGGTAGATTGTCCAAAAAATTGTAAGGCCCATGGAGGTGTGGTTGGAACGAAAGAGGTTCATCTTTAGCGAGGAACCTATCAATTTCGGAGTTCAAACTCTCATGGATCTCGATCATCTTGATCGAGCTCACATGAGAGTTCGACTTGTTTCTGAGCTTTCTTGAAATTAACCTTTTGGCTCTCTTATTTTTAAAATTTAAATCAGCATGGCCTCTAGATATCTCACTTGTAGGTTTCTTTAAATTTTTAACAGAGTCATTAGGGTGTATAACCTGCTCATGGGCCCGCTCAAAAATCTTTGGATCGAGTAAGGGTTTTTTGTAGGAGGATGAGACATAGGCCTGGGTAGCTGAGAGGTGCATTGTAGGGTAGATTAAGGTTTCTTCAATCATAGACTTGTCAATCTCTTCCACATTGGGGTTAGAAAAAATGTTTTTGATAAAAAACGAATCCCAATTATCGTTCTGCAACTCTAATTGATGCACAAGTAAAATATTTATTAAGCTATGATGGAAGAGGGTCGAGTTTGATCATTTCTTTCTATACCTGTTACACATTATTTTTGTCACCTCTATAACCATTAATGATGTAAACCTATCTGTTGCCTTATGAGGGGTCAGTGGCCTGAGTTCCTAAAGAAGGAAGGGAGAAGAACTTTTCCTGAGAAAAGAGGTTGCATTCTCCTTTGTAAAAACCCCATAAAAAAGGATGTTTGCAGGTTGCTATATAGGCAGGGTGTGAAAATGCATGATTCTCGCAGGTTTAACTATAGATGGGTTGTGAGAGGTTCACAGGTTGCTCTATACGCAGGGTGCGAGAATGCTTACACGTGGGAAAAATGAGCATTTTCTCGAATCTTCTAGAAGGAGAAACTTCCATGGTGAGGTGGCATATGAATGGTTTGGATCTTACTCGCTTTCATGATTTAGTGGGATCATCCTAACCTCCTCACCTTATCCTCTTCATCTTATAAAAGGAGAGGAGATCTCATAGAGAAGGGCTAAGTTGGATTTTTCTTGGAATTATTAGCTTGTTTAGAGTGGTTTTGAGTTCTGCCTTTATCAAGATAGACCGTGAACACCATCAGATCTGTGCTCTCAGAATTCTTGGAGTGAAAGTGTGTGGGGAATGAAGGATAGTTGGAAGGGACCTTATGAAATCAAGGCCATGGTTGTAATATCTCTTTCACATTTAATATGATACAGTAATATGATTCTTTCCTATAAATCTTGTTGTGTTTTATTGTATGATTCCTTGATCACATACATAGGTTTATATTGAGTTTATGCTATTACTATCACTTTGGTTGGTCGCATTCTTTTGCAGGATAATCATTGTATGAGTGTTGGAATGGAGCTAGGATGGCGATAGCGAGAGGAAGCGATGTTTAAATGGTATGTCACCTATCTCTCTTTAGTTAGTAAATTCAATATCTAAAACTTAAGGAAAACATCATGTTCTGGTGTGTTTTGTTCTAGATCTAGGTGGATCTAGGGAGATCAGTTAGTGTCCGCACCTACCAATTTATTCGATAACAAAATTGGTGACCATACT
The DNA here is from genome assembly GCA_009831015.1 of Picea engelmannii. Classification (NCBI taxonomy): domain Eukaryota; kingdom Viridiplantae; phylum Streptophyta; class Pinopsida; order Pinales; family Pinaceae; genus Picea; species Picea engelmannii. The sequence continues at coordinate 2,410,332 of ML776625.1, read as the reverse complement.
GGGGAACAGATTGTTTCCTAGTTAGTCTAGTTTTCCTTCCTTTGATTGCTTGTTTTTTGGTTTATGAGTCTGTGGGACATCCATCTAGACTCTTTGGATCTAGAGGTTCACTTAGATTCCCTGTCCTTTTTCAAAAATTTATTTGATTATAGACATTCTCGCATTGTACCTCTCTATAGCCTGCGAAAACCATTGATTTTCACATCCTGCTGTTAGATCCAGTGCGAACTTCTCACACCCTACCATTGTCTATCCTGCAAGAATACCTAATTCTCGCACCCTACCAGTGTCTAGTCTGCGAGAATACCTAATTCTCGCACTATACTCTATTGCTAGGATGCGAACTTATTTGTAAACTTTTTTGGGTTAGGTCTTGTCATCTTTTGATGACCCAGTTTTTCTTTGGTCAGCTGGATTGAGCTTTTGGACCCTATATTGATCTGTTTACAGTCTGCTTGGCATTCTTTGAGTTGCTTTTATCCATCTTTACTTTGTTTGGTTTTGAAGGATTAGTCTCTTTCTTTGAACGTCTTTCAATTACAAAGTGTGTGTTTTCTTTAGAATTTTTTAGGGAAAGATCATATTTATTCTGAATAGTTCGCTTTAAAAGAAAACTTTTAGTTTGGGTTTCTTTGTTTTAACAAAGTTCATTATTGCTTTTAGTGAAATTTTTGAAACAAATAGATTTAATTTCTTGCTTTATATTAGATTGGGGGCATCCTTGCATTTGAAGTAGAGAAATTGCATGATTCTTGGAATTTTTTGGTCTTAAATTAGATTAGTTGTAGGGATTTGGAATAGGTGTGAAAGATAACTTTCCAAAGTTGCAAACAAACATAGAATCTTGAGTTAGGGAGTGGTTGAATCCACTTATTACATTTTGTCCTAGGAATCCTTTCTAACACGAGGGTCAATCACGAGGTCACATTGAGACTGGCAGAGTTACTCACCCTGCTTTGTTGGTCTTGGTGTAGAGGTTGTGCCAATTATGGGGGTCACTTGAGAGGTATACCCACATTGATGAGTGGAAGCCTTTCAAGTTAATTTCAGGCTAGATACCCTGCCCTTGCGCATGGATCAGACTGTCGACTATTTCCCCAGGCATCACTGTAGTAATTGGTAACCTTACTGGCCTATCTCTCTAGGTTCTTTACATGAGGTGATTGTGGAGGGGCAAGTCTTCACGGTACCTGGAATCAACATTGGCCAAACTCACTCTGGCTCCTTGGAGGGTATACCCATGATTATGTGTGGAATCTTGCACCAATGTGTAAGTCCGTTAAGCAGATCGTCAACGTAACTTTTCCACCCGCTCTATCTCATCCCCTTCTTACATTGTTCCAACGATGTTGGATTTCATCACCAACTAGTGTGCTCATTGTGAGAAGGTTTTGTTTGTTTGCTTGCTTCCTAGATTTTTAGCGTGTGTTGTTTATTTTCCCTAGTAGACTCTAAGGTTGGATTTATTTAATGGCGTCAGTTCCCAGAATGAACAATGAAGGAACCCCTTCTCTAGGGGAACCTTTTGTTTTTCCTTCTTATGGAAACATTGGTCCTCCTCACATCGCTACTTTGAGCCTTCCATGTCTCACAATTGAATTACCGATATGGTTGTTTTCCACTTAGGTAATCTTGAATGCAGTTAGTGCTTTAGTCACAAGCACTTCCTTCTAAGAGCATCAACCTCATGTTGATCCTTCACCTTCTTCACTAGTAAGATCTTCTTCACCTTCTCCTCTTGCAAGGTCTCCTTCCGTTTCATCTTCTTCGTTGAGTGAAAGTTCTGAAGCTAGTAACCCGGTGAATAAGAAGAATAAGAAAAGAAAGATTAAGAAGAAGAAAGATAAACAAAGGTCAAAACCTCCAACCACTGTCAAACATGTTGGAAAACAACCAGTTACTGTTGATCGTGCTAGGAGTGTTGATGATGTCAAGATCACCCAAACAACCCATAAACCTAAGTACCCTTGGAGGCTTTGTAAGGGTAGTCATATTCTTAAGGATTTCCCTGGTCTATCCAAGGTTATAGAAGCATGGTCTACACATCCTCGCCAACCCATGTCGTTAGCCTCTGAACAACATGCTAATGACTTACCATCGACTAGTCAAGATATAGTTGGGAAGAAGAAAAGTCGATCCAAGTTCCTGTGTATGTTATGAAAAGGGAGTAATCTAACTCACCTTTTCCCTAGTATGGAAGACGCCTCGAAATTATTGGAAGGAATGATTGTTTCACAGCCTCAACTTCCAGTTGCTTATCGTAAGCTTTCTCTCAACCCACCTGTAGATGATGGAATGATCAATCTGGTTCCCCCGTTGGTCAGTCTGGTTAATCAAGTGGTCAATCTGGTCACGTCCTTAATTGAACCAGTTGACAAAGTGGTTGATCCGATCCCATCCTCGATTGATCCCACTCTCCCTTTAGAGAGTGTTAACAAAGTGGTTGATCCGATCCCATCCTCGGTCGATCCCACTCTCCCGTTAGAGAGTGAAACCCAAGTGGTCGATTTGTTTCCACCTGTCGACCCCATTCTCCCCTTGGAGAATGCAACCCAAGTGGTTGATTCGATCTTGTCATCGGTCAATCATACTCTCCCGCTCGAGAGTAAACATGACACTTCCCACATTTTTCTCGTTGATACAGACTCTACCATGTCGGGGGATATTCCTCCTTCTTCCATGGAACCCCCTCCAAGTTATGAGGCCATCCATTTTTATTAAGGTGTGCTAACTGGACCTTGTCTTCCCTCTCACATTCCTTTCCAGATTATAGTATAGGTTTGTGGTCGAGACGTTCCTTAGACAATGATAGATGAAGGTTTTTTTGTTAGTATTTTGTCCTCTATTTCTTGGCAAGCTTTGGGTTATCCTCCACTTGCGTCGGCTACGTAGAATCTGTTAGCTTTTAATAGAAGAACCAGTCAACCTTTAGGGACCCTTCCTCAGTTTCCTGTAACTTTGGGAGGGAAAACTATCTTTATTGGCATCATGGTAGTCCAAGACCCCTTGGATTTTTCTCTACTCCTTGGGCGAGATTATGTCTATGCCATGAAAGCTATTGTGTCTACTCTTTTTTGTGTGATATCGTTCCCTCACGATGGAACAATTGTGACTATTGATCAACTTTCATTCATTGACCCCGACTGGATTGCCTCCCTAAATGGTTCTTATATGCAAATGGTATTGCCCCAGCCACAGGTTAATTATGTGGCGTTGTCGCCCATGGCTTCAACTTCTAATGACTTAGATCCAATAGTTGACATGGTGATCTCTTCAATAGGATTGTTAGAGCCTGATCTCTTTACTCCTATCGTGACCCTTGACATAATGTCCTTCCAGAGTGTGTTTCTTTCGTTTAGTGAAGATCTCTTGGAAGCTATGACCGATTTTTGCCCCTTGACATGGTGTCCTTCCGGAGCATTGTCCTCTTGGAATCCATGATCAAGAAGAGAGTTTCGAGGACAGTTTTTGCGTCTCTGAGGCAACCTCATTAAAAAATGAAATAGAGGTCTCTGAGCATAGTCTTTTGATTTCAAGCTCGTTAAAAAATGAAACCAGTTATGAGGATAGTTTTTTTTTTCATCTATGTGGAAACCTCGTTAAAAAATGAAATAGAGGTTACGAGCATAGTTCTTGTTTATGTGCCCAGCTCGTAAAAAAATGAAATAGTTTTTCCCCCTCTCTATTTGATTCAAGTCCTACGTCTAGTATTTGAAGCTTCCTTTCATTCATCTTTGCAGTTGGATGAAACGAAGCTTGGGGGACATTGCTTACATCCTCTGGACTTCGTGTTGAAGTTAGAGACACTAGCTTCTTAATCTGGGGGCTAAGTACCAACCATGCATTGGGAAGTCGAAAGCATAGTTTTCTATGGTTCAAGCTTGTGTAAACATGAAACCAGCTACCTCAAGCATAGTTTCCTCTAGTTCAAGCTTGTGTAAAAATGAAACTAGGTCCAAGCATAGTTTTGTTTAGTTTTTAATCTTGTGTAAAAATTTAAATCTATCCCAAGCATAGTTTTGTTTTGTTTTAAATCTTGCGTAAAAATGAAAACAGTCCTGATCTTAGTCTTTGTTCTTTCTCATGCTCGTAAATACATGAGAATGTAACCGAGTATACTTTTATCACTTTTTCAGACTTGTAAAGGTTATACGAAAAAGGAACCCATTGGAGTTCCCTTTAAGCTTTTTTCAGACTCTCTAAACATGAAAAGATTGCTTAGCGATCTTGTTCTTTTCACGCTCGTTAAAGTATTTGAAGAAAACATCTATTGATTGATATTTTATCTCTTTTTCAGTCTCATGAGACTACTTTAAAAAAAGGGAACTGAGAGAGTTCTCTTTAAGTGTTTTTTAGACTCTATAAACATGAAAAACCCCTAAGTTTTCTTTCTTTGGACTCATAAAACAAACATCGAAAGGCCCATATGGGACCGAACCACTCCTTCTTAGGGTTCGTTAAACATACTCCGAGGGACTCATCTGAAGGATGAGATTACATTACAAGCATCTGTTATCCTCCTCAATCTTGTGTAAAAATAAAGAGGTATTCACCATAAAAGGAGGGGGGAAAAATTGGGAAAGAATTGTGTCTAAACCCGTATTCCATGAAAGAGTCACTTTTGAACATGAAACCCTTTCATTCGCCTTGAGTCTAGGTTGGAAAATCCACTTGTCTCTTGATCATACTCCTATAATATTACAAATTGGTCTATGATCCTTGTTGTTGAGTTAGTATTTCCAAGACAGTTGTCGTGTCGTCAATATGTTCAAAGAGATGTTCAACCCAGAAAGCCTTCTATTGTGTTGTCCATTTCTATAGTCCTTAAGCCTTCTATTGCATCGTCCATCCCTGAGTCAGTCTTGAATCACTTGTTACTCTAATCTACATCAAATCTTGTTACTTGTTTCGTGTCATTGATGTGGGATACATTAAGGCCCTCCTATGACGAGGCTTCTCTTGTTGACTTCAACTCATTATCCAGGAATTAGACTTAGAAACTTGTTGGTACCTTGGAGCTTGCATGCCTCAATGGCAGGTTTCCTTGCTTTCGGTAGTGGGTTTTCATTATCGACCCTTGATCGAGAGATTTCGTCGAGTGTTCGACCTCAGCTCATTAATTCACATTCGTTGGATTGTACTAGTGTACCTTGGAAGTCATTGACATTAATGGTGGTTTCCCTTGCACTTGTTAATGGTATACACTAATTACTGGTAATCAAGTGGTTTCTACCATGTTCGACTTCAGCACATGTATTCACATGGTTAGATTCGTACTATAGAGTGGTGGAGATGAAGACCCTGGATATTTTATGACAGATACAGGTTACGTTGGAGTATATTTAGTGTACTGTTGCATATATCCACATTGTATTTCTGGTGGCTATGTTCAAATTTGAGTCTTTAACACATAGATCCAAAGTGTATTTTTGGTGGCTATGTTCATATTTGAGTCATATTGGCATGGATCCATAGTGTATGTTTGGTGGCCATGACCTGTCTTACTTGACATGGATCTTTGCATGTTGGCATTTATGATTTGATTCATTTGTATTCTAAGTATGGGAATGCCTACCTCAATGATGATATATTGTTGTTATGTATTTCCTTGTCTGTTGGCAGGTTTTCGACCGATTGTTCCTTGTTCCCTACACACAGTCGACAAAGTATTTCAGCTATCTCTCTGTTCTAACTTCATACTTTGGGGGGGTCTCTGTTACACATTATTTTCATCATCCCTATGACCATTAATGATGTAAACCTATCTGTTGCCTTCAACGGGTTCAATGGCCTGAGTTATTGCAGAAGGAAGGGAGAAGAACTTTTCTTGAGAAAAGAGGTTGCATTCTCCTTTGTAAAAACCCCATAAAAAAGGATGTTCGCAGGTTGCTATATAGGCAGGGTGCGAAAATTCATGATTCTCGCAGGTTGCACTATAGCTGGGTTGTGAGAGGTTCCCAGATTGCTCTATAGGCAGGGTGCGAGAATGCTTACATGTGGGAAAAATGAGCGATTTCGCGAATCTTCTAGAAGGAGAAACCTCCATGGTGAGGTGGCATTTGAATGGTTTGGATCTTAATTGCTTTAATGATTTAGTGGGATCATCCTAACCTCCTCACCTTATCCTCTTCATCTTATAAAAGGAGAGGATCTCTCATGGAGAAGGGATAAGTTGGATTTGGCTTGGAATTATTAGATTGGTTAGAGTGGTTTTGAGTTCCACCTTTGTCAAGATAGATTGTGAATACCATCAGATCTGTGCTCTCAGAATTCTTGGAGTGAAAGTGTGTGGGGAATGAAGGACAGTTGGAAGGGACCTTACGACATCAAGGCCATGGTTGTAATATCTCTTTCACATTTAATATGATACACTAATATGATTCTTTCCTATAAAGCTTGTTGTGTTTTATTGTATGATTCCTTGATCACATACATAGGTTTATATTGAGTTTATGCTATTACTATCACTTTGGCTGGCTGCGTTCTTTTGCAGGATCATCATTGTATGAGTGTTGGAACAGAGATAGGATGGTGATAGCGAGAGGAAGCGACGTTTAAATGGTATGTCACCTATCTCTCTTTCGTTAGTAAATTCAATATCTAAAACTTAAGGAAAGCATCATGTTCTAGTGTGTTTTGTTCTAGATCTAGGTGGATCTAGGGAGATCAGTTAGTGTATGCACCTATCGATTTATCCGATAACAAAATTGGTGACCATACTGGGGAACTGATTGTTTCCTAGTTAGTCTAGTTTTCCTTCCCTTGATTGCTTGTTTTCTGGTTTCTGAGTCTGTGGGACATCCATCCAGACTCTCTGGATCTAGAGGTTCACTTAGATTCCCTGTCCTTTTTTAAAATTTTCTTTGATTATAGAAATTTTCCCACTATACCTCTCTACAACTTGCGATTCGCATCTTGCTGTTAGATCCAGTGTGAACTTCTCACACCCTACCATTGTCAAGCCTGCGAGAATACCTAATTCTCGCACACTACCAGTGTCTAGCCTGCGAGAATACCTGATTATCACACCCTACCAGTGTCTAGCCTGCGAGAATACATAATTCTTGCACTGTACTCTATTGCTAGGCTGCGAACTTGTTTGTAAACTTTTTTGGATTACATCTTGTCATCTTTTGATGACCCAGTTTTTCTTTGGTCAGTTCGCTTGAGCTTTTGGAACCTATATTGATCTGTTTATAGTCTTCTTGACATTCTTTGAGTTTCTTTTAGCCATCTTTGTTTTGTTTGGTTTTGAAGGATTAGTCTCTTTCTTTGAATGTCTTTCAATTCCAAAGAGTGTGTTTTCTTTAGAATTGTTTAGGGAAAGGTCAGATTTATTCTGAATAGTTCACTTTAAAAGAAAACTTTTAGTTTGGGTTTCTTTGTTTTAACAAAGTTCATTATTGCTTTTAGTGAAAATTTTGAAACAAAAAGATTTAATTTCTATCTTTATATTAGATTGGGGGCATCCTTGCATTTGAGGTAGTGAAATTGCATGATTATTGGCATTTTTTGGTCTTAAATTATGAAAACTTTTCCCCCTCATGGTCGAGGGGGGTGATGAATCATGCATTGGTGTACAGTACCTTTGTCTCATTTGTTAAAGATATTGATATTGATGAGTTTAATAAATTTTGGGACATCATGCATATGGGAATGATAAATGTTTTCTCCTTCTCATAGCATATCTTTCATCGAAATCAAAAGATTGCATCTTCATCTCTTTGCATAATTTTCAAGTCGGTCAAAACACCATATTGTCGACACCATTTTCCTCTTGAGTAACAAAAACCATAAAATAAAGCGCTTATAAAAACTGATTAGAAATTTTTTTATACTTTTTGGTAGCAAACCTACATTAGATTAGTTGTAGGGATTTGGAATAGGTGTGAAATATAACTTTCCAAAGTTGCAAACAAACGTAGAATCTTGAGTTAGGGAGTGGTTGAATCCACTTATTACATTTTTTATTTGGAAGCCCTTCTAACACAAGGGTCAATCACGAGGTCACATTGAGACTGGCAGAGTTACTCACCCTGCTTTGTTGGTCTTGGTGTAGAGGTTGCGCCAATTATGGGGGTCACTTGAGAGGTATACCCACATTGATGAGTGGAAGCCTTTCAAGTTAATTTCAGGCTAGATACCCTGCCCTTGCGCATGGATCGGACTGTCGACTATTTCCCCAGGCATCACTGTAGTAATTGGTAACCTTAGTGTCCTATCTCTCTAGGTTCTTTACACGAGGTGACTGTGGAGGGGCAAGTATTCACAGTACCTGGAATCGACGTTGGCCAAACTCATTTAGGCTCCTTGGAGGGTATACCCATGATTATGTGTGGGATCTTGCACCAAGGTGTAAGTCCATTAAGCAGGTCGTCAATGTAACTTTTCCACCCACTCTATCTCATCCCCTTCTTACATTGTTCCCACGACATTGGATTTCATCACCAATTAGTGTGCTCATTGTGAGAAGGTTTTTCTTGTTTGCTTGCTTCCTATATTTTTAGTGTGTGTTGTTTGTTTTCCCTAGTAGACTCTAGGTTGGATTTATTTAATGGTCTCAGTTCCCAGAATGAACAATGAAGGAACCCTTGCTCTAGGGGAACCTTTTGTTTTTCCTTCTTATGGAAACATTGGTCCTCCTCACATCACTACTTTGAGCCTTTCAGGTCTCACCATTGGATTATCGGTATGGTTGTTTTCCACTCAGGTAATCCCGAATGCAGTTAGTGCTTCAGTCACAAGCACTTCCTTCCAAGAGCATCAACCTCATGTTGATCCTTCACCTTCTTCACTAGTAAGATCTTCTTCACCTTCTCCTCTTGCAAGGTCTCCTTCCAGTTCATCTTCTTCGTCGAGTGAAAGTTCTGAAGCTAGTAACCCGGTGAATAAGAAGAAGAAGGAAAGAAAGATTAAGAAGAAGAAAGATAAACAAGGGTCAAAACCTCCAACCACTATCAAACATGTTGGGAAACAACCAGTTACTGATGATCGTGCTAGGATTGTTGATGATGTCAAGATCACCCAAACAACCCGTAAACCCAAGTACCCTTGCAGGCTTTGTAAGCATAGCCATCTTCTCAAGGATTTCCCTGGTCTATCCAAGGTTATAGAAGCATGGTCTATGCATCCTCACCAGCCCATGTCGTTAGCCTCTGAACAACATGCTAATGACCTACCAAACATGCTATTGATGTTAAGAACCAAACATCAATATAGCATAGAAAAACCTCAGGAAAAGTACTCAACACCTTGAAAAAGAGATAATTTAAGATAATAAGCCTCTTTGAGGGGGCAACCTCCTTTTACCCCACTTAAATGTTCAAGTACAAGATGATTAAAATGAAAATGTCTCCTTGGTATATATAGGAGACTAGGAGGTATAATTACAACTAATGGCCTAAAGAGGACATAAATAAAATAACATTACTAATCTAAATTACAACTAATGGCCTAAAGCCGACATAAATAAAATAACATTA
>ML776625.1:2381592-2400661 GCA_009831015.1 Picea engelmannii | reverse complement strand
CATAGTACTTTGGTGATAATTTATTATCCTTCTTGGCTTGCTTGAGGGACATCTGTTTGTATGGTTGTAGTCTTAAAAATACCCAATCCCCTACTTCAAAACTTCTTTCACTACGATGTTGATCTGCTTGTTGTTTCGTGCGACTCTGTGCCATGGTCAAGTTGTCCTTTAAGATTTGGAGAATTTGTTGTTGATTCTCGATGTGATCTTCCACTGCTTGAACCTTAGATTTTTATTTTAGAGAAGAAGTGATGGAAGGAGGGTGGTATCCATAAAGTGCCATAAATGGTGTCATTTTTGTTGCAGTGTGAAAGGAAGTGTTGTACCACCATTCTTCGAAGGGTAACCATTTGAACCATTGTGTTTGTTTATCAGAGACAAAACAACTATCAACATTGAATTTAATAGTCAACATGGGCAGCGAATTGATCTGGAGAAAGTGCAGAGCTCCTTCTTCAAAATATAATCCTGCGTACTCCTTGAATTACATGAACGCGTCTTGCTCTAGCCCTGCTTGTTCAGCTCTGAGCGTGCATCACTGCGATAAACTGCAAAATTGTGTCTACCAATATAAGTATTCAGATTCTTCCAATACCACTGGAATCTTAGATTACGATACATTCATCCTTGCGACGTTAAATTCCACGCAGGTATTTTTTCCACAAGTTGCATTCAGATGTAGTCTTGCCCACCAAGGTGCTCTGGCCTTTCAAGACGGTATGATTGGTATGGGAGGAGGGCCTCTTTCTTTGATTTCCCAGATTGGGTCTTCCATTAACAACGTCTTTTCCTATTGTTTGGGACCCATTGATAATGCTTCACAGGTCAGCCCTTTATTCTTGGGACTGTCTACTTCCATTGAAACCGGTTTCAGTGTCACCCCTCTCATCCCAAACAATAAATTCCCAACCTTCCGCTGCCTCGGCCTGGATGGAATCAGTGTGGCGGGCAAAGCAGTCTGAGTCTCTTATCCCAAGGGCACATTCGACATTCAGTCCGATGGAACAAGAGGTATTATAATTGATTCTGGATCTACTGTAACATATCTGGTAGAGTCGACATACACGTCTTTTCTAATGGCTGTCCAGTCCAGCATTCCAGCTTCGCCTTTTCCAATTCAGTTTATTTTATGGGATTTGATCTATGTTACAGAGATAAGCCTCTCGTCAAAATTCCAGTTATTCCTTTTCAGTTTGTAGGAGGCGCAACATATGTTCTGCACCCGGAAAATTCCTTCACCAGCAATAAAATTACGAGTGGATTAATCTGCCTTGCCTTCAAATCTGCAGGGTTTCCAGGTGCAACATCAATATTTGGAAATTTTCAGTAGCAGAATTTCCACATTGTTTACGATCTAGGTCACAACAACCTCTATTTTTCTCCTGCTAATTGTGATTCTCTGTAGACTCCATTAAATATCGATTTAGAAACCTCAGGAATCGCTGCAACTGTCATACGTCTTATATTGTTGTCTCGGGATAAATTGGATATAACAATCTCTTGTCTGTTGTAGTGTTTCTCCAACTAGCAGAACTTTAGATATTTTGTCCTTGTGTTTACGGTTACAACGAGTGCTCCATTTCTGCGTTATATACTTTAAAAAATAGTAAATCAGACTACTTTTTTTTAATTAGAAAATAATAAATCAGACTATTTTTTTAAGTTCAAATGGCTAGGCATTATAACGATGTTAATTTTTCGTTAAAATGTAATCTAATTAGTATTGAGTTTTAATTTGTCTTTTTTTGATGTATGGATAAAGATGGATATTATTTAAAAGTATGGTTTTATTGTTTAGTTTTTAGCTCTCATTTTATATACTATTTTGTAATTATTTTTTAATAGATTACTACTAACTTCGTGCATATCTTCTATGGATCTCCCAGTCTTAGATCACGTTATTCATCACTCTCAGCAGTGGGTCACCTTCGCGCTAGGACTAAACTCCACCCAGGGTAAAGGAATCCTAGACCTAGGTTGAGGCTACGGGAAAAATGCACTATGCAACTGGAAGGATTCTCTCCAAGGAGCCTACTTACGCTCACTTCTCACGGACTCTCATTCCCCACATGCCTGTCTCACCCTTGAAATATGAACCTTCGCTTTTCCATAGTCCATTGGCTACTCGACTTCCCTTCTACGGCTTCAACAATAGGCCAGATCAAGAATTCTCAGAGCTCTGTAGCTGGTACTGGACTCCCTCCAGGAGAAATCACTTCCCAACAAACTCTCTCACCTAGAGAGAGTTTCTCATAGGCCTGACAACCTGCTTCTTCAACCATGAGCCTGACAATCCATATGTTCAATCGACGACCACCTAAATCGGGTAAGGCAAGTGGACGACTGAGCAATTTATAGAGGTTCACCCAGGTAGAAATTACTCTAGCTGCATACTTGTTAAGTGCATACATGAACTGCGCAAGGGATGGCCAACATGCTGAGGATGAACTCGTGGAAACTAAATGGCCAGACTGGTCAGAATGTTGAAAGTGAGCAAGGAAAACGGTGAGAATGGTCAACCTATAGAATCGTCAGAGAGCTGCAATGGTGAGAGCGAACTATTCAGGAAGGTGACCGAATGGTTCATGAACCCCCCAACAAAGGTGTAGTTTTCCCACATAAATCTGCATGCGTCCTGGGTGACACTTGGTTCTTCATGAGGATGTTCTTCTCGACTTGAAGTTTGTTCCTCCCCTCAAAGGAACTTAGGATAACCGAGTTTATTTTCCCAACTTTAGTACTTTTCATGAGTACATTATAATATTCTCTTGGGTTAAGCCTTCACGATTAGCCCCTATTTCCTATCCTCTCATCCCCATTCCTTTACCTACCCAATGGAGTTTAGTTCCCCATAACTCTTTCTTTATGGTTGGTCTACACACAACGATGTATTTGATTAATAATTTGCATAATTATATATACAAAAATCAGGCCCACTGACCTTAGTATCTAGGGTCTTCGTCCTAAAAAGCATATAATCCTACCATATTATGATTACTTTACTCACCAGCCTACAAACATCATTACATTTCACAGGGGCTCGACCTTGGGATATAACAATCACCTCTCGTTATTTTTGCGCTATCCTTAATGCATCTGATTTACATAATATCAACAAGATTTTCAAAATATTCAAAAAGATGCGAGTACTCTGCCTGCATAGAATCTTCATGCTCCCATGTTTCCTCCTCAGGACCGTACCAGGCCCATTGAAATTTTACAAGCCCTATGGCTCAATTCTAGAGTTGCTTTCTTTTTCGATCCAGTATATGCACTGGATGCACCTGGAAAGTGATTTCCTGCTCAAACTGAATCACATTCCAATCAATAACATGATTAACATCAGGTACATACTTCTTAAGCAATGAAACATGAAATATATTATGTATAGACATGCATGCAGGTAATGCAAGCCTATATTCTACTAGACCAATCCTCTGCAGGATTTCAAACAACCCACAATATCGAGCTTCTAACATTGAACAATTTCCCAACTTGAGGGAGATTTTGTTGGCCTTCACTCTTACGAAAACATGATCCCCTATTTTAAATTCCCTGTGAGTGATATTCTTATCAACATAAATTTTCTTCCTATCGTAGGAAATCTTCAAATTCTGCTTAATCTTCAACATTTTTTCTTCCATTTCCTTGAGAAACTATGGAGCAACCACTACCTTATCAGTTGGGTTGTCCTAGATTACTATGGTGATGCACTTTATGCCATAAAGTGATTTAAACAGAATCATGTTCAGTGATGCTTGATACCCGTTGTTGTAGGAAATTTCTACCAAGTGTAGATAATCTTCCCATTTAGATGGCTTTTCCATCACATACATTCTTAACATATCTTCTATCACTTGGTTCTCCCTCTCTATATTCCCATCAGACTCGGGATGATAAGTAGTGTTGAAGTTTAGGTTTGTTTTGAACCCTTTGAATAACCCCTTCCAGAACTTTGATGTGAAATTTGGGTCTCTGCCAGACACAATTGTCTTAGGTATCCCATGCAAGCATTCTACTTCCCTCATATAAATATGTGCAACATTAGTTGCTTTATGAGTAGTCTTCATAGAAACGAAATGGGCATATTTAGTAAGCTTTTCCACCACCACCATGATTGCATCATGTTGCTTTCTTGTTCTGGGAAATCCTATGATGAAATCCATTGTCACCACTGCCCATTTCCACTCAGGAATGGGTAATGGTTGTAGTAACCCAGCTGGGTGACTATGCTCAACCTTGACCCTTTGAAATTCCAAGAATTTAGCAATAAAATCAACAATCTCCCTCTTCATGCCTCGCCAATAATATTGGCTTTTGACTACTGAGATTTTTTTCTGATATCCTAGGTGTTATGCATAAGGCACATTATGCATCTCTTTTAAAATAACACTCCTCAATTCATAAGAGTTGGATGCATAGACTCTGTTTCTATATAGAAGGATTCCATTAAAGCCCAATTCATAATCCTCAACCTTTTGTTGCATTTTACCTTGCTACAATTTTGTTACCAATTCCATGTACTGCAAATATGCTTTTTCATCTTAAAAATTATTCCTTTGAGATCTCTTTGATACATGTTAATGGTTGTAGCATGTAGTGCATGCACTCTCCTGCTGAGTGCGTCAGCCACTTTGTTCTCCTTTCCTTTGATATGTTTGGTATCAAATTCATACTCACAGAGGAATTCCAACCATCTACTCTGCCTAGCATTCAAGGTAGGTTGATCAAACAAATACTTCAGACCATTATGGTCCGTCCTCAGATCAAATCTCTTTCCCATGAGGTAGTGCCTCCACTTCTTCAAAGCATGCACTATGGTTGCCAATTCCAAATCATCAGTGACATAGAGCCTTTAATGTTCTTTCAACTTCCTTGATTCATAACATACAACAAACCCATTTTGACTGAGGATGTAACATAACCACTATCATAAATCAAACTTTTTGGGTTGATTTCTCACAAATGAGAAATCTCCAGAAACTTGCATTAGCGAAATGCCAATCCCCGATTCAATATCGGGATTCGGGGTTTCAGACTTTCTGTTGTTGAGAGTCCCTATCCTCTCGAATCCCCGATCACCGATGGGACAAATATCCGATGCGCCCCTTTTTCACTAGCCTCTTCTAGCATACTGCTAGTCCACGTGACCTGCATACATATGACCACCATCATATGCTTATGTCGGGGTTTCTTCTATCGGGGTTTTGACACCCACGATGTTTTGACAACTTGAATCACTGATCTCCGATCTCCGAATCGCTCCTTTGTTTCCTCAGCCCCACTTGGCTAAGCCTTTGGCCCACACGAACGGCTCTTATATGACCACAACAACAACTTCTCGTTGGGGTTTCGGGGTTTGCGGTGCCGAGGTGCACATGTACCCGGAACTCCCAATCCCCCGATCCCGGATGTGCTTCAGCCCTCCAAGCTAAGCCCTGGCCAATGTGACCACTGATTCTGGGACCGTAGTCCTACCTCTCGTCGGGGCTACGGGGTTTCCAATGTCGTAAAACACCTACTCGTAGGTTTCCCGATCTCTCGAACACCTATTCTCCATCAAGCTGATAGTTGGCTCCCACTACGGCTCTTCCCTCAGCTCCGCTATTCGGACAACTATTCCCCACTGATCGGGGTTTCGCGTATCACGATTTCAAAGTGCACAATTCACTTGTCACTGGGATCCCCGATATCTCGATGAACTCCAAACGGCGATAGATTGACTCCATGTCGATATTTTCTCCAATGGTGCAGATCTCTACTACGTGTCCTCTAAATAAATGGTCTGTATTTCCTCTGGGGTTCGGGACTTGAAATGTCTCAAGTTCCTTGTCCTCAGGAACTCTGATATGTCAATTCTCGAATCTTCCGAGAGGTCTGACACCCGTCCTCTGCTAGTTCCACCTTTGGCCCACACAACTCTCCTGTTGGGATTTCACGTATCGCGATTCCAAACTATGAGGGTTTCTTCCCTTAAAAATCCCCGATACTCTGAACTCCAACCCTTCTGGATCTACTGACACGCATCCTCCAAAATGAACGGTTCAGATCATGTCAGGAAATCGTGGATCGCGATTCCGTATGACAAGGTTTCTTTGTGCTCAAAAACTCTGATTCTTTGATTCCCGACTTCTGGGATCTCCTGATATGTATCCCCCATGATGAATGATCTTGTGCCTATCGGGATATCCCAGATCATGATTCCTAAGATCATGATTGTTTTCACCTAATTCGTCACTAGGTGAGCAAATTAAGATTGCTTACATGCCCAGTTGGGCTCTGCTAGGCATGACAGTTGTAAGGTAAAAGGTTAGAAAGAAAAACAACAAGGTTATAAACAAAAATTAAACTAAAACAAATAAAAACTAAAAGCATATGAGAAAATGAAAAATAGAGACAAATGGACCAATATCACCAATGTATAAGCTGATCTGTTGATGAAATCCAAAGGCACAAAGAAGAAAGGGGACTTGGGTCCCTTCTTTCTCCAATGGAAGGCTCTTGAGGCCCTCAAAGCTTTCTCTCCTTTACAATGAAAAGATGAAAATGTGGGTGAAAGAACTCCAAGCTTATTCACTCAAGAGAGGGGTGAATAGCTCTATGAAATGCAACTTGTGATGTGTATTGCCCAAGGAATGAGTCCTTAGCAATCTCAGCAGCATAACAGTATGAAGAATTCCTTTAGAAAATGGTGGTCATTCATGGCTTTTTATAGCCAAGCATTGGATCATTATGTAACCTCTTTAGAATGTGAAAAGGGGATATTTAGGGCACAATTAGGTCTTTGACCAGCCCACCATGAGGATTGAGCTCAGATTTGGTGTCAAATCGACTTGGGAGCTGATCCATTAGTGGTTGGGAGGCCGACCAATTTCAATAAATGCATCGTTTAGCAGGCGCGCGGATTTTTCGCCAAACAGCCGCGCCTTATGCACATATGCGCGCTTTGTACGATTTTGTTACGTGCATATGCGCGCACACCCAGATGTTGTAAAGCGCTCTTCAAATTTTTTGGTCATTTGTATAGTTTTTTTACCCTTTTGCAATGCTGAGGAATTAATCTTATGCCATGAATGACTCTAGTCCTGTGTTGATGATGCGGAGTTCTTGTCGCCCTATGCGGACGAAATTTCAGTGATAACAGATGCCCCCTGATGGATGAGGTTAGGAGAAAAACGTATAGCCGAAATCCATCAATGTTTCTTTTACTGAGAATGGTGTTGTAAGGGAGAGAAAGAATGGGACCGTGTAGAGCAATCCTTTGGAGAAGGAAGGAACCTGTAGATCTCGACTTTCCACAAGGTGTGTATCAATATACAAGTGTGTACAAACAAGACGGGCATGCCCCATGCTCATGTAATGTAACTCTGAAGAAAAAAAATGTCGAAAATGTTAATGTAGACAACTGCAGTGCCCTCGGGGGCAGAATGATAAAGGCAGAAGACAATTCTGCAAAGGAACATACTCTGAACCAGCGGTAATGGTCGCGGAAGTAAACAAAGACGGTGATGTGGGCATTGGTGGCCCGACCAAGTTCAGAGGTCTTCGGCAACTGATAAGAAAAACTACAATAGTCGCAAAGTAAGACCCACCGCAACATGAGAAAGTGTTGGCGTCGAATGGTATGGGGGTCAACGACATAAGGGAGAAATGGTGTTTCTCCCTATGCCGTCCGAGGTCTCTCATTGAATGGGAAATGAGAATCAAGATACTGTCGCCCATTGAATGGGAAATGAGAATCAAGATACTGTCGCCCTTTTGGAAAAGTGTGCTGATGTCGAAAAAAGGAGGACGTGACTCCCAGAATCAAAGGGCTTCGCGGAATCTACTGCGGTGAGGAAGTGGGAGAGGTACATGGACGAAGTCAAAGAGTGGGAAGACTCCAGACTGCCCTTGGTTGGAGGGTGCATGGTAGAAGGCGTGGCAACCGTGTGACAAGATCGAGTGTCAGGGGGACGACAAGATCAGGGATAAGTGGTGCCAGAGATGGGACAAAGTGAACAAATTCAGAGGATAAAGGTAAGTGACCTGAGTAGTACTCTGAAGATATAGACGATGTCGACGGGGGTAAATGAGAAGTGATGCTCCAACCAAGGGTGACATGGGTTGCGTGTGGCCAAAGGAAAGTAGGTCGCCAATGGTGACAATAAAAGTAAAGATGAAAAAAAGGAGTTTGTACAATAAATAATGAATAAATGTGGGAAAGATGTACAAAATACAGAAACGGGTGCCCCAGTGTGAAATGAGTGCCCCAGGGAGAGCATAAATTTCTGGGAAAATTGATGAAGGGTGGGGGCCCCATTATCGAGTTTCTGTATGAGGTAGGTGAAATGAAGATAGGTTCGCAGATGGGCAAACTGATAGTGAATGAAATGGTGGGTTCATGATCCTACAGAGGTACAGATAAAAAAGAACATAACCATAAAGCAATGTGTTGGGAGTCCATATGGGAAGCTAGCAAAATGAGGAGAAGAAGTATGTGGTTAATTCGCAACATGATGAAATACTACTGGGACTCCCATCCCTAAAGGGTAATGAAAAACAACATGAGTGTCAAAAGTGCAAAGAGGTGCTATGAATGAGACAACTCATGTGGGTAAGAAAACTACCGGGTACCAGTACCAAAAATGTGAATGGAGGTGTGACTACTGCAGAGCAAGAAATGGGTATCCTAAAGGCCAAAATCAGGGGGGGTGACTGGGAATGTAAATGCAATACAGTGGGAGAAACTACATGCCAGTGCTGAATATATACCTAAAGGAATGATGTGGAGAGATGATGACTAAGTACCTGCACACAGAACAACCAAATACCCAGAGTGAACCATATCTAAAGATAATAACAAATATGAACATATATTAGATAAATGTGACAATGCGCGTGCATACCTGGCCATGATATGAAAAAAAGGTGCCCCAGGGGCTTAGGATGAAAAGTGGCCCAGGGACAGTCATGATGTAGGTGGCGGGACGCTGATCTCGTGGCTGAAGACGGTTCGAAAAATGGACGCCGTGGGCTCCCGGAATGGCGAGTGGAAGTTTTGGCAAAAGGCCTATATATAGATATAGGGCCCACATTGCCACCTCATTTGTACCTGCTGCTTTAGTGAATTTCCGAGCAGAGTCAGAGGAGATTGAGTGATTCTGGGAGCATGAGGTACTCGATCCATGGCATGCGAGTTTCAGGTTAGTGGTCTGAACATCCTGCATAGCTATAGGTTTCCAATTTTTGGGCAGGGTAGGTACGGGGGGTCATACGGGAGTTTTAGGGTGTTTTGGGTAGAGGAGGGGCCCACATGCGTGGGAGACTCAGTGGAAGGCGCGCATGAGTGCGCGCCTTTACACTGAAGAAGCACGCATGTGTGCGCATGAGAAGGTGTTTAAGGCGCGCCTGTAGGGTAGATAGGTGCGCATGAGTGCGTGCCTGTGGGGTTAACAGACGCGCTTGAGAGCACGTCTGTGGGTTGGACAGGCACGCCCTAGAGCGCGCCTGTATAGTGAACAGGCGCGCTCATGAGCGCGCCTGTGGGAAAAACAGGCACACATACATGCGCGCTTGTATAGTGAACAGGTGCGCATGTGTGCGTGCCTGTGGGTAGTAAAACCGCACCTTTGAGGCAAGGTTTCAGGGTGAAAAAATTAGCTTATTTGATGTATTGGGTGATTGCCTAAGCCAATATAGGACTCTTGGTTGTGTGCAGGTGGTGAGCAATGACCATGGATGTGCAGTGGCGTGAGAGAGACTGGTCATAGCTACGAGATGTTGTGGTCGATGTCAGGCCTGTAGTTCGAGCCTCTTTAGCAGCCAGTGGGTTGCTAAAGTTTTTTGAGTGCCCTTTGATACGGGCGGAGGAGTACTTGCTCCAATTTCTGATCGAGATGTGGAGCCTAGATTGACACTACTTCCTCATGCGAGGAGAGAAGATTGCCTTCACTGCGGTGGAGGACATCTATTTTTTGACGGGGCTCCCCTTCCGGGGAACACCATTGCTGGCAGATCCGGTGCTGCCGAGAGATACTCCGCTGCGGGATGTCGCCGAGCGATACTGCTCAGGCGAGCACTATATGACTGGGTCATCAATGAGCATCAGTGGGATAGATGCCCTGCTGCATCGTTGCATAGCAACAATGATAGTGCGAGTGTATGGATCCCGAGCACCCCACCGGATTAGTGGTGGTGAGTTGATTCTAATGGAGAGGGTAGTGGTGGGCCGTGAGCGGTTCGCCTGGGGTCTAACCCTACATGCGCAGATGATCATGCAGCCAGACCACTGTCGATCTAGAGGCGCTGGGGAGTTCGCTTTTGGCTCCATCCTGGTGGCCTTTTTCTTGGAGAGGGTGTCGATGCTGCACCCGAGGGTGCTACTGGAGGCACCAGGGGTACGGAATCTTCACTTGAGGCGGTGGTCACAGATTTTGGTTTGCCACGGTGGTGGCAAAGGCGGTCACTATTTTACTGC
Organism: Picea engelmannii; assembly: GCA_009831015.1. NCBI lineage: Eukaryota > Viridiplantae > Streptophyta > Pinopsida > Pinales > Pinaceae > Picea > Picea engelmannii. Next base: position 2,390,202 of record ML776625.1, on the reverse strand, counting down.
GCAGGCAGCGCAGATATGGTGGCAGATGTCGCAGGTTATTCTTCAGTTCCCCTATGCTGGGGTAGACTTCCGGGGGGACCCGGATATGGTACTGCCTCCTGGGGAGGTTTTTGATCACAGAGGTATGCTGTGTATTTATATATGTTTTGACTTATGTTGTGATTTTGATATACCAGTGCATATATTTGATGTATAGACATTGATACCATATGTTGTTGCTTTGTTTGGTGCATGTGCAGATTTGGCACCTCGCAGGCGTGAGGTGGAGTTGTACAGACCATCGGTGCAGCTAGAGGGGAGACCACCACATGGAGAGAGACGCGGACGGGATGAGGCTGCGGGGCGACCTGCAGATCCTGCGAGACCGGTGAGGAGGCACCGATTTGATGACCCTGGTGCGGGGCCATCTCATGCCCCTCCGACGACAGCCGGAGGGGAGTTGGATGATATACTCCGTCGGTTTGAGACGGTGTTTCGAGATGTGCCTGAGGGCATGTGGATCCGTATCCAGGACGAGGAGTTCCTGGAGCAGTGTATTGGGTTACCGCCACCATGGCGGTCCATCATGCGACGAGCAGCTGTGCTCGCTGCCATGACTAGTGGACGCCTGTCGTCGAGGCAGGAGGGTCCTGCAGGTGTGCCACCACCACCGCCTGGGGCAGGTAGGGGTGGGCCACCACCTCCTCCTGAGGGAGGGGCAGCTAGGGGTGCGATAGAGGCCCCCTGATTGTATTGTATATTATTTTGATAGGCTGGTGAGCCGATTTTTGTACCATGATGCGGCACGGGCCTGTGGGCCAATGTATTTTTGTGTATGTAAACATTCGGGTGGCCTGAGGGGCCCACATATATATATGAGTATACATGTTTTTTGGATCCAAATGTGTTTTACATGTGCGTTTTTGCGTTGATGTTGATGATGTTGATGCTATCTATATGCTGTGACAGGTTATATGAGATGTTTTATGTATGTGTAGCTTGATGTGATATATGCCAATCTAGGACCATGTTAGCTATTTCATCTATTGTTTGATTCAATTCCTTGGGAATATGTGTAAATGTAATGGAATCAAAATGTCAAGATAATAATCTAACCTGCAGGTATTTGCGAAAGAGGCACGGATCGCGTACACGGTACACATTGTTAAGTTGGAGAACGACTAGTTGAGAGTCGAGGAGAACGCTAAGGTGACAAATATGGTGATGATGGGCGTCGGTCAGGAGGCCAATAACAACAGTGTATTCGGCTTGGTTATTGGTTGCTGGTCCTAAACAGATGTTGCTGGAATGTAGCATTTCATGTGAAGGGGTGTAGAGAGCCCAAGCAGCTGAAGAGAGATTTTGTGTCCAACGGCTGGCGCCGTCGGCGTAACCAATGTGGTAAGCTGGTGGATGAGTCATCTGTCAATAGCACAAAGGATAGTTTAGATGGGGGAGAAAAAAGATTAAAAACGCTATAAAAGAAAAGTAACCTAAAGTAGCGTGACTACGTTTAAGCATAAAATTTCTTGAGGTATAACCCATTGACGGGTTCTTTGAGCGTGAGGCCTTCGGGGGAGGCCAGGATGTATGCCATGCCAGAGTGATTCGAATTTGCCGTGGCTAAAGGTATCATGAGCGATATCGTAGGCGAGGATGAGGTCACCTTCGCGGAATGAGAGAAGGTTGACATGGTGATCAAAGGTAGCTTTGGATCATTTTTTAGCTGCCTCATTGTTCTGTAATGAGGATCGATGATCTTCATCCAGAGACTCTAAGTTCAGCAAGCGCTGCTCCAGTGGAGCAGTGTCAGGTAAAAGCTCAATTGCAGTGCGAAGGGTGGGTATTTTGCACTCGATGGGAAGAGTTGCCTCTACCCCATGGACTAAATGAAATGGTGTGAAACCTGTGGCGGTCTTCACTACCGTTTGATAAGCCCATAGCGTGGAAAATAACATATGATGCCAAATGGTTTTACGTTTATTAACCGTGCATTGTAACATGGTCTTGAGGGCTTTGTTCACTGCCTCGACCTGTCCGTTTGACTGAGGATAGTATGGTGAGGCAAACTCGTGAGAGAATCCTAACTGAGATGAGAGTTCGACGAAGATCTCATTCTCGAAGTGTTTCCCGTGGTCGGAAACGAGTTGGAGTGGTACTCCGAACCTGGATATCACGTGATTGAAGAAAAAACGCGCTGCAGTGTCAGCGGTGTTGTTGAAAGTGGGCATAGCTTCAGCCCATTTGGTGAAGTAATCGACAGCAACAACAATGTATTTGTGACCATTGTTGGAGGGAGGATTACAAGTCATAAAGTCAATGCCCCATTTTCAAAAGGGGCCTGTAGTGATGACTCGGTGTAGCAGAGCGGGGGGAGATCGAGCTTTGTTGGCATAGAGCTGACATTGCTCACATCGTTTCACGACATGAATGAAATCATGAAACAGGGTAGGCCAAAAGTAACCGGCCCGAATAATATTTTGAGCCATGGCGATGCCCAAAAGATGGCCCCCACAGACGCCACTGTGGCAGTCGTTTAAGACTCTGTTGGCCTCGTCAATAGTCAGGCAGCGACGAAGAATGGTGTCGAAGCCCCGCCGATATAGGATGTCACCGATGAGGAGATAGCGGGGTGCTTGATGGCGAATGCGCCGACGATCATCTCGTGATAGGTGATTTTCGAACTTTTGAGTTCGTAGGTAGACGAGAAGGTCTCCATACCAAGGATAATCAGAAGCGATGTAAAAGAGATGTTCGTCAGGAAAGTCAGTATTGACGGGGGTGCTAGGTGTGTCAGAGGGAAGGGCCGTGACAAGTTCAGCGAGAACAAGGGCCTTCTTAATCTTAGGTGTTGAGAAATCGAGGTCGTATTCTTGAAGGATAACGATCCATCGAGAAAACTTGCCGTTAACTTGGCGACGACTGAGAAAATATTGCATAGGGTTGGAATCTGCGACGACCTTAGTGGTGCGAAGCAAAATGTAGTGATGCAGTTTCTGGACTGCGAGGATAACTGCAAGAGCGAGTTTCTCTTCATGTTTGTACTTCAGGGGTGGTCCTGAGAGGTTCTTGCTGACGTAGTAAATGACATGTTCACGATTGTCATCTCTGAGCTGGACGAGGATGCTGGCTACTGATACAGCTGATGCTGATACGTAGAGGATGTAGTCGCGATTGTAATCAGGTGCACTAATTAAAGGTGCATTGGAAAGTGTTGCCTTCATATTGTCAAACGACTGTTGGGCATAGTCGTCCCAATGAAAAGGGATGTCGTGGCGTAGTAAGCGAAGGAAACCATGTGCGCGTATAGCGTAATCAGGAACAAAGCGTCTAAGAAAGTTGGCTTTGCCCTGTAGACTCTGTAGCTGTCGCAAATTTCAAGGAGGTGGAATTTCGGTGATAGCTTGGACTTTGAGGGGGTCTACGGTGAGACCGCTTTGGGAAATGATGAAACCAAGGAGGCGCCCTGCGGTGACGCAGAACACACACTTGAGAGGATTCAAGCGGATGTTGTATGGACGACACCATTGAAATATGACTCGTAAATCATCGGGGTGTTGGGTGCGCTTCTTGGATCGAGTGGTGAGGTCGTCCAAGTAAGCGAGGATGATTGCAGCCAGATCATGAAAGATGTATTTCATGGCCCACTGGAAAGTTGCACCGGCATTTTTGAGGCCGAAGGGCATGACACGGTACGCAAACATACCCCACGGGGTAATGAATGCGGTTTTGTACTGATCGGCTGGGTGGATTTGGATTTGGTTATAGCCAGAGAATCCATCCATGAAGGAGAGAGCCTCATGGCTGGCACAATCATCGATGATATGATCGATGAAGGGTGTTGGGAAGTTGTCTTTGGGACATGCGTTATTGAGATCGCGAAATTCGGTGCAGACGCGAATAGAGCCCTGTTTTTTGTCGACGGGTACAGGGTTGGAAACCCATGACGTATAAGCGATGGGGTAAATGAATCCGGCCGTACGTAATTTGTCAATTTCGGCTTTGATAGCCACAGCGTTAGATGGGTGTAGCGATCGCTGTTTCTGGTGAACTGTTGTGATGTCAGGCTAGGTGTCGATGCGATGTTCGACGATAGAGGGGTCGAGTCCAGGCATCTCTGTGTATGACCAGGCGAAGATATCCCTAAATTCCTGGAAGAGGGCTTTGTATGCGGCAATTTCCTGAGGAGTGAAAGCAGCTCCAATGATGATCTCTTCGACGATGCCTGGTTTAATGGAAATGTCGATTTTGATGGTGGTCGAAATGTTAGCCAGATTACCTTCTTCAAAAGCGTCAGGTGCAGGAATGGGATTGTTGAACCAATCGATAGTTCTTGATGGGATAAATTCTTTGGTTTCAACCGTGTAAATGGGATTGTGGCTAGGAGGCATGAGGGCTTCCTGCGGAAGGAAGAGTGCACGATGATGTAGTGCATCCCAGGGAGAGTCCGGGCGTTGTAGTTCTTCCAGTATTTATTCATCACATTGGAAAAAATGGGAGTATAATGGATCGTGAGGAGTGATCTCCGTGACAGTGTGGTTGCCCCCTATTGTAGAAATAGAGGAGGAGATGCTGGGAGAGGGTGATGGTTCACTCGTCATAAACCATATATTGAGGTATTGAGGGGTACCCGTAGTAGTGGGATGGAGAGTCTCCGCAGGGGGATAGGCGGGAGAGTTGGGTGGGTTACGGGGTAAATCCTCAGACATGTCATCTAAGAACCATGGAGGCGTAGGGAGTGCCTCGGGCTCGGGAGAGATGATATGGAGATCTTCAAATGGTGAAGATATGTCAATGATTGCCTCTGCGGGTTGGTGAAGCAGGGCTAACTGACGTCGCTGGTATTCGATGATCATCGGACATTGGTATGTAAAATGAGTCAATGAATCGCAAGGAGAGCAAGGGCATCTCATGCGTTCATTGACTGAAGTAGTGACATAGCGAATGTCAGTGATAGGTGTTGTGGAGGACGTAGCCGGGCATGGGTTGTTTTGAAATTCTCAGCTTATGATAGCTAATGTCTGCCGAAAACGAGGTAGTGTTGGACAATGATGGGTGTAGTGGCCATACTCAGAACAGATGGCACACGCGAATTTGGTCTTCAACCCTTTACTACTGTAAGGTTGAGTGGTAGCAATAGTAATGGATGGTGTGGGCATTGGATTGGGGGGAATCAAATTCTGTAATTCCGGTAGTGATGGGCAGTTGTTGGTTTTGTGACCCTCTTTGTCACACAATGCGCAAGGTGGTGGGATGCACGGGGGAAGTGGAGCTGTGGGCTCCTTCTTCTTTCTGCTGCCCCCAGCGGTAGCAGGGGGAGTCGGGAGTATGGGGGTAGTAGCGGTAGTGGGAGTGAGGACAAGAATCGTCATGGGGAGTCCTGCCTGTGGGAGAGGGACCATCTCAGGTGGATGTAAGTACCACACTGGGATTGCTAACACCATATTGGGTAGTGTGAGCGTTGCTGCTACCTGGAAAGCTTCTATACCAGGTGGAGGGTAAAAGAAGGGAATTTGAGTGAGGGTTCAGGGAACTGACTCCCAAATGGGACTAGGCCCTAGAGGGGATGTGGATTCGTGGACCGTAGGTGTCGACGAATGCGCAGGAGGCTCCTGCGGGAGTGGTGCTGCGACTGTTGAGACGTCAGGAATGACTGAAGCCTCCTGAGGAGGACGAGCATCCTCCTGTTGAGTTTCGTTAGATGATATGACGCATACTTGACCAGGGGGAAGGAGTGGTGGTGCTCCATGGTACGTCCCTAACAAGGATGGATCTTTGAAAATACCAGGACCCATCTCAATGAGTGGATATACGTCTTGGGTGGTGTGAATAAGAGGAAGAATGTTATCGATGTTGGCAGATGGATTAGGCTCGTAATGTGAGACTTGGTCAATGGTTACAATCTTCCCGTTGTGGGGGAACATGATTCTCCGAAAGACGGATGTTGCCACTGCCTTCATAGCATACATGTAGCTACGTCCAAGCAAGATATTGTAATCGAGCTGAGCGTCGATAACTTCGATGTCAATGAGGATAGTTTTGCCCCCGAGTTCCATGGGGACATTTTGGAAGAGCCCTTCAGGAGATAATTGTCGTTCTTCATAAGCTCGTAAGGTGATGGCTGAAGGTATCAGTTCTGGGGAACCAAGTTTCTACCATACGTTTTTGGACATGATGCATGTGGATGCCCCTTCATCGATGATGCACCGATGGACGGTGATGTTCCTTATTTTGACTGGTATTTGAATAGCAACTGCGGCGGGAATACGTGGTTCGCAGCTATCAAGGTCAAAGGTGATGAGTCGAGTATCGGCAGGGTCAACTGCGCCCAGAGTGGAAAGTAGTGATTTCCGCTGAGTAGGACAAGTCCGGAGGACTTCCAGAACTGACATGACAGCCAGGGATTGTACTAAGTCATCTACCAAGTTGTAGTTATGAGCGGCCCTAGCCTGTGGGTTGTGGACATTCCTGTGCAATGGGATGCGAGGGATGCGTAATGGTGCTTCAGCTGAAGGGCGAGGGATCACCAACGGAGGTCCCGTCGGTGTAGGGTTTGATTCTGGAGGTGTAGGGGTAGACTCAGCTGTTGCAGGATACTGACGATTGCGTGTTTGTAGAAGGATTTCTTCCTCACTGGTGAGGAGAATTGTTCTTTCTGCTGGATTATTGGGATTGTGGTATTGGCCCATCTGAGGTGGGGGATGTTGCGCATCCTGTTGGGTGTTTATCACACCTTGATGTGGGATAGGATTTTTCACCACGGCGAGAGGGGGTTGTTGCGCATATTGTTTTTGTGCCTGCTGCGGGGGATGTTGCGCAGGAGAAGGGGGAAGGCTCCCAGAGTCCTTCATCCTTTTGAAATCAACGATTTGTGGGCAATGGTGAGTGTAATGACCATATACGCCGCAAAGAGCACAAGGGTGGATAGTTTTAACAGTATTCCACCCTGGGCGTTTGTTGTTATTTCCCCCTTGGGGGTTTTGGTTCCCTTGGTTTTGATTTCCCCTAGTGGGTTGATGTTGTGGGGTTTGATTCCCACCTTGACCAGGATTGTTGTTATTCCTGTTCCTTCCTTTCCTCCTAGTGTTGTTTGATGGATGAGTTGGATTGGCTTTGTTCAACTGTTCAAAATTTTGATATTGTTGAGCAGCAAAGGGTTGAACAAAATTGACCCCCGTATGAGGATGTGGGGGAGCCATGGGTTGTTGAGGACCTGGAAAGGGAAAGTAAGGGTTCTGTGGTGGTGTGACTCCATAAGGTACATAGGAAGGCATGGCACTTTCACTAGTACTATAAGGTGATGTGGAGGGGGGACCACTGGTGTTTGGAGGGGGTTAATGTATGGAGGGTGCTGGTGGTGGTCCACTGGTGGGTGGAGGTATAGCAACAGGATATGGCTGTTGATAAGGGGGTGGGGGGTAATAATAAGTGCCCCCATATGCTGGTGGGTACTGAGGTGTTCCATACATCGGTGGTGGTTGGGGTTGTGGACCATGGTGTGTGGTGATACCTATTAGTCCATCTGCTGAGTGAGACATCCCAGGTTTATCCTGGCCAAACGATACAGGTTTTGGCAGATCAAGAAGTATTGTGTACAAGTATCCTGACTGTGCATAAATGAGGTCATATTGTTGAGCCTTGCTGATGGCTTCCTCTTCAGATTGTGGGAAGGTGGAAGCTACATCCTTTACAAGGAGAGCGACAAGTGATCTAAGAAACCAGTCAAGGCATTGTTGTTTGGTGGTTTCTGCTTTACACAAACTACGTCGCCTATGCCACTCATGAATGTGGTCAGCAATGTGGGTGGCTGAGGACTGTTTGAAATTAGACAGTGGTTCTAGACCATTGTCATGTTGGATGGGTAATTGGAAGAAAGTTAAAAAGGCTTTGTCCAAGGATTCAAAAGTCGTATGGGACCCTGATTTTTCTTCGACATACCATTTGGCTGATGGGCCAGTGAGTGTGCGTTGAAAAAGACGCAGTCTGATGGAGTCTTCCATGATGCTATTGGAAAAGCACCATAGATGAAAGGTCATGACATGATTGGCGGGGTCATCCCCTGCCTTCCCTTCAAACTTTGGTATTTCTGAAGGAAGTTTGGTTGGCATTGCAGGCCATGTGGCATCATGCAATATAGGATCATTAGTGAGCTTGGTGAGATCCGGAATGTTGAGAGAGGCCAAGTATGGCATCTATAGTGGGGGTGGAGGGTTAGCTCCGGCCATGATGTGTTGTGAACCTGACCCTTGATGGGGACTAGGTGGGTTAGTGCTCCTTCCTTGAGAGGAAGTGGGTCCCCCGCTTCCGTGCAAAGGAGAGCGAGTGACTGTGTGACCTTGGGAATTGGACCCAAGTAAGGTAGAACCAAGCAAAGTCGATCCTAAGATGGTAGCACTCATAGGAGTGTGTGAAGGAAGTCCCGATGAACGAGTACGACCAGATACTCCCCCTAAAATAGGAGGAAGGTTGAGCAGAGGTTGTGAACGATGGGGGTTCTGTGGTTCCCCTATGATGTCAGACTAATTGTGTGAAATGTGTGCAACAAGTGGTGAGAGAAAAATAGAACCAAGAGTCTTTGTTGTGACTGTTTTACACAATATATATATCAAAGTCAAACTGTAATCAGATGTG
>ML776625.1:2330744-2361487 GCA_009831015.1 Picea engelmannii | reverse complement strand
GTAGGATATTCCGATTCCTTCCTGTCTGAGCAGGAACCTTTAACCCAGTCTCTGCTAGCCTCATAAAATCATCACACAAGATTGTTGATAAAAAGAATTACAAATTCCATTCAATAAACTAAGACAGAGTCAGTAGTGTTTCAACAAAGTGGAATCCAGTAAAACAGTGTTTCAGCAAATGACAGTTAAACAAAGCATGAACAGAAATTGTACTAACACACTTCTAACTAATGGGTGAATCTTGTGAAGAAGGTGGGCCCTCCCTTCTCACAAGATTCCCCGGAAACAAAAAAGCTAGAGAAGGATACTCAAAGTAGTCTTATATTCATCTGTCGAAATATCACAATACAATTTGGAAAAAAATAGAATACGTCCCCTTCTCTGGAGTTGCTTCAATACATAAAAACTTGCATCCCTCGAATGGTGATTTCCTCTGATTTAAAGAGGAAATCCCTTCGATACAATAATTACAATGCATATCTGAGCCATATCCTAAATTGAATCTTCTTTCTAAACCAGCATAGGATGTCCTAGTCTCACGCAACCGAATGATATTACAGGACATGAATGAGGTATTGCTGTTACGGTTGGTGTAACAACTTCTTCTCGTTGTTGCAGATGTTGTTTCAGCATCACAATTCGCAGGATGTTTCAGCCACGTGAATTGTGCTCTCACTGTGTTGACCGCTGACTGTGATGACTTCCTTGTGTTTCATCATCATCGTTTCTGGCGATTTCCTCTGTGTTTCAGCATCTGCAACTGTGGACTGTGTAATAGCTCCGTGTTTCAGCATCTGCGAATCGAGACTGTGTAACGGCTCTGTGTTTCAGCATCTGCGTCCTCAAACTATAAGGCAGCTCTGTGTTTCAGCATCAGTTCCATGTTTTAGCAATAGGCCTCAAATGATAATCTGCAGTTTTGGACACTTATGCATTTCTAATCAATGGTTAAGTACGAGAGTGATGTAAAATATTATGCAAAACAGATTTAACGTATAGTAATGAGAAGGGACGTTGTATACCTTTGAGATGATCAGATAAAGTGATAGTATGAGTCAAAATGTAGGTAATCAAGAGTATAATGGTGGCAAAAAGTATAGGCAAAAAGGTACATTGTGTGGTCCTAACACTTTTGTGGCTGTAGTTTGCACTTATCAACAGTTCTAGGGGCTATATAACTCAAATTTGAACCAGGGTCAATCAAAACAGATACTAGGTGGTTGAAAACCATACCTTCTATTTCCACCACTGAAGCTTGGTGGTCAGCTTGGTTATTATCCAAGGCTGCATAAATCTGCGGCACACTCCTTGCCACATCATTGACCATGGTAGCTTCCTGCATGTTATAAAAGTTTCGACTGTTCTGTTATCGGTGTGGACAGTCTCTTTGAAGATGCTCTCCTCTGCAATCCCATCATTCTAAAGGTTCTTTGGGTTATCAGTCTTTACTGGTATAGGTCCAGAAGTTTTATTTCCGTCCACCGAGGGAAAGTTCTGCTAGAGTACACTCCGAGTTGGGAAGTTCATTATGTGGTTCTTCTTGTAGTTTTTAAATCCCGAGGATTTGTTCCCCTTTTTCTGAAATCTCGAACCACTCTTATGTTTCCAGTCTCCGCGAAGCTCTGCCCGATGTCCATATTGTTCATGACAATATGTTTCCTTTCTTATAGTGTCTTCTAAGGTCTTTGGCTCGTCGAATTCGATTCAGTTCTGGTATTCTTTGGGCAACCCACTGATGAAGCGTTGTGCCTTCACCTTCTCTGCTTTGATGTAGGGTACATATCTCAGTAAGTCAAGGAATTTGTTGACATATTCCTCCATGGTAAGTTGGCCCAGTTTGAGTTCCTAAAACTCTTTAGCCTTCTCGTCATAATACCTTTCCAAAAAATACTTCTTCCAGAAGTACTTCTCAAACTATTTCCAAGACAGGTCCTCCTCGCGGACCCCTTTCATATTCTTAAGGTCTTCCCACCAGATGGAAGCCTTTCCATTCATATTGAAAGTGGCCACTCGGGCCTTCAAGTTCTCTGAGAAATCATGGACCCTGAAATATTTCTTTAGTCCAAGTAGCCAAGCCTCAACTTCCTCTCCCTTCTTTATCTCGTCATCGAAGGAGGGAGGTTTGGCCTTTTTAAATTCCTCAAATTTATGACTCTTGAAATTCTTTTGCTTCTTTTGTTTCTTTTGGGAATAGGAACTGGTCCTGCTGCTGGAAGAGCCTTCTGAATCACCAGCTTCCTTCTTAGTGGAATCGTCTGGCATTGGTCCTTTTCCTTTGGGGTGGACCTTTCTGGATGTGCTTCTCTCAGTGTGGCCACTGACACGACCATGATTTTGCATCTCAGGTTCATGCTACATTTGTCGTTGTAGGTCAGATAAGCTCTACAGTAGAACTGCATTAATTTTGGTTTGCTTTTCTTGTTATTTCATCATCCTTTCATTATCGGCCTTGCAGCTTTGCAATTCGGCCATGAGACTCCTCACCGTCTCAGCTAAGTCTGGAGGGGTTCCCATTGCTCTTCTTTCATCACACTCCTCATCTCTATTGTGGGATCCTTCTCCCACCTCTTGGTGAGTCACCATACTTTGCGTTTGTATATTCCCGTGGTTGAATGTCTGCTTGAGTGAAAAGAGAAACGTTGGATATTAGTCAAGAGTTAAATACATTTTATAATTCGTGCATAATTTCATAACTCTTTCACATGCATACACAATCGGGTTTTCATATTCTAAGTTTTTAATCTTGGTCAAGATAGTTAAGTCAGGGGGTTACTCCTCATAGGAGTGTTTTGTACGAGGTTTTTGCGCGACTAGTGCATGAGCCCAATCAGGCCGAGTGTTGTAACCATGCTCTGATACCACTTTGTAACATAACCACTATCATAAATCAAAGTTTTTGGGTTGATTTATCACAAATGAAAAATCTCCAGAAACTTGCATTAGCGAAATGCCAATCCCAGATTCAATATCGGGATTTGAGGTTTCAGACTTTCCGCTGTCAAGAGTCCCTATCCTCTCGAATCCCTGATCACCAATGGGACAAATATCCGATGCACCCCTTTTTCACCAGCCTCTTCTAGCGTATTGCTGGTCCACGTGACCTGCGTACATATGACCGTCATCATATGCTTCTGTCGGGGTTTCTTCTATCGGGGTTTTGACACCCACGATGTTTTGGAAACTTGAATCACTGATCTTCGATCTCCGAATAACTCCTTTTTTGCCTCAGCCCCACTTGGCTAAGCCTTTGGCCCACACGACCGGCTCCTATATGACCACAACAACAACTTCTCGTCGGGGTTTCGGGGTTTGCGGTGCCGAGGTGCACATGTACCCAGAACTCCCAATCTCTCGATCCCCGATGTGCTTCAGCCCTCCAAGCTAATCCCTAGCCAATGTGACCACTAATTCTGGGACCGTAGTCCTACCTCTCGTCAGGGCTATAGGGTTTCCAATGTCGTAAAACACCTACTTGTAGGTTTCCCGATCTCTCGAACACCGATTCTTCGTCAAACTAACAGCTGGCTCCCACTACGGTTCTTCCCTCAGCTTCGCTATTCGGACAATTGTTCCCCACTGATCAGGATTTTGTGTATCGCGATTTCAAAGTTCACAATTCACTTGTCACCGGGATCCCCGATATCTCGATGAACTCCAAACGCCGATAGATTGACTCCTTGTCGAGATTTTCTCCGATGGCGCAGATCTCTACTACGTGTCCTCTAAATAAATGGTCCTGATTTCCTCCGGGGTTCAGGACTTGAAATGTCTTGAGTTCCTTTTCCTCAGGAACTCTGATATGCCGATTCCTAAATCTTCCCGGAGGTCTAACACCCATCCTCTGCTAGTTCCACCTGTGGCCCACACAACTCTCATGTCGGGATTTCACATATCATGATTCCAAACTATGAGGGTTTCTTCCCTTCGAAATCCCCGATGCTCTGAACTCCAACCCTTCTGGACCTACTGACACGTGTCCTCCAAAATGAACGGTTCATATCATGTTGGGAAATCGCAGATCGCGATTCCGTATGACAAGGTTTCTTTGTGCTTGAAAACTCTGATTCTCGGATTCCCGACTTCCGGGATCTCCTGACACGTATCCCCCACGATGAACGGTCCTGTGCCTATTGGGATATCGCAGATCGTGATTCCTAAGGTCTTGATTTCTTCCCTCTCAGAATTCTCGATGACATTCTAGAAACTCTCCTCTATTCACTAGGGCTTAATCTCGGTGCAACTCCTGCCAGATCTAAAGGTTCATGGGAGTTCGACTGTTGATCCAACAGTTCACCAGCCTTCCAATCTTAGACTCTAATGTGGTCGTAACCTCCTCTCACCTCAGTGAGATCCAATGGTTCTGATGCCACTTTGTGTGCTCTTCCACAACTTTTGTAGATGGGGAAATCAACGGTCCAGATGTTCTCATGGAACATGGGGATCTACGGCCCTAGACTCGTCACTATCCATGAAGACACAGAAAAATTAGGTGGTAAGGCCTTTAACACCCTACCTTCTCCTGCTAATCTAACGGTCATGGGGAAACTGTGGAATTCCCGACGAATCCTCATCCATGGATTTGATATTCCTCCCTTAAGCTTCCATCTCGGTTTTTAAGGGGATCATTCCTCCTCGTGCAAGGTTATTAAGAATTGCACCTTCAAGTTTCGATTTCAAGTTCTAGGTAAACCTTTCCAAGGGGGAAATCTCTACAAGAGACCTATTCTGGGGCTTTCCTGGATATGGGTGAAGGGAAACAATTTCCCGAGAACTGGCTGAAAACCTAACATCATCCAGCCTAGGCATAATTAGATTTAGTTTTGAATGTAATTCATGCATGGCTTCCTCTATTATAAGCATATGCCTATTAATCATTATCAAAAAACTACACATACATTCTTACACAGGAAGCATTTACAATTTCATAGATCTTATGAGCATATACATATATGTATCATTCTATGAATTTCAAGAGGCAATATGTAAACAAAACACTTATCATAAGTGACTTCAGAAATGGGTGCAACTACTGAGAGGGGTGCTCATTTCCACCCAACCGTAGGCTCAACGACTCCCAACGGATTTACCACTAGCCACCCCCGAGCTGAGACCACGATGTTCTGAGACCTGCGTCTCTCTGCGAGTGACCAGGAGCAAAGGTTGCAATCCTTCCTCTCTGCTATCACTCACTCGGTGTAAAAATTTCCAGAGTTCCCCTCGCGTCTACCCTCTCAATCACTTCTTCCATACGCCTTATCCTCTTGTGAGGTTGTGTGTGTCACGATTACCCTCACGTTGGTCAGTCATGATGGCTCTACGAATAGGTGGTTCACCTCCCCATTCTTCATCAAACCATCAACCTACCAGCCTGCAAGGCATTGATTTCAGGGCCAGCGAGCCGCTTTTGGTTCTCCGGGCCAGTGGAGGCCAAATACGATATTTAATTCTTGGTGGAAGTTAACGCCCCCTTTCCAGGTGCCCTCCACCACCATCATGGTCTCTTTTCTACACATCCCCTCTCAGCAGTCCTGCAATAAATTCAAAATGTTATTCACATTCATTGACCTCTTTTTGCAGGTCCATTTACATCACATATTCATACTTATGAGTTTTCCATAGTCCTTGGCCAGTCCAGTTATATTTACAATCTGGGGGAAATAGGGTGTTACAGAGGACTCCACCAAGTCCTTCTTTGCAAGCATCTATGCATACAATGAAGTATTAATTTGAATATGTGATCTTCAGAATTGGAGCACTGGTTAACAGTTGCTTCAATTGCTGGAAACTCTTTTCACATTCTTTTTTCCATTGAAACTTCTTGCCCTTCCTTTGCAAGGAAGTGATGGGGTGATCTATTCTTGAAAACCCTACAATGAAACTCATGTAGTAGCCATCTAGGCCCATGAAGGATCTGAATTATGTCACATTCTTAGGTGTTGTCCACCCTTTAATGGCCTCAATCATTTTAGGGTCCACTACAATTGCCCTTCTTCAGATATGATATTCCCCAAATAGTGAATTTTGTTTTGATACAATGATCACTTACTCAATTTGGAATACAATTGATGTTCTCTTATCACTTGCAGCACCATACTCAAATGATGCTCATGCTCTTCTTCCAACTTGGAATATACAAGGATGTCATCGAGAAAAACAATGACAAACTTGTCTAAATATTCTCGGAAAACACCATTCATTAAGCACATGAAAATAACTGGTGCATTTGACAACCCAAATGGCACCACTATGAACTCATAATGACCATACCTTGTCCTGAAGGTGGTATCACTGATATATTCCACTTTAATCCTTACCTGATGGTATCCTGACCTAAGATATATCTTAGAAAATATCTTTTCATCCTTCAATTGATCAAAGAGATCATCAATCCTTGGCAGAGGATACTTGTTCTTTATAGTTACTTTGTTCATCTGTCTGAAGTCGATGCACAATCACAATGCCCCATCTTTCTTTTCATGAAAAAGACTAGCCAAGGTGACACACTTGGGTGTATATACCCCTTCCTCAAAATTTCTTCAAGATGCATTTGCAATTCCTTCAATTCCGGTGTACTCATTATGTAAGAAGTCTTTGATATTGGAGCTGCTCCAGGCATCAAATTAATAAAGAGGTCAATATCTCTCTTTGGAGTTACTCCCAGTACCTCCTTGAACACATCTTCAAAATCTTCCAGGACTACATGATCTTCCAAAACTAACGCCTTATCCTTAGATGCTTCCACCATATGGGCTGCATATATTTGACAACCTTTCTTGTAGCACTTCTTCAGCTGCATTGCTAAGATTTCCTGGACAGTAACTTCCCTGGGAATTTCTTGGATTGCTTTCGGATTTCCTTCCTCATCCAAGCAAGTGCATGCCTTGTTATGGAAGTCTAAGATGGCATGGTGTTGTTCCAACCAATCCATACCAATTAGGAAATCATATGATCTGAATGACAAGATGTTCAAATCGTCCTTGGTACACATCCCATTCATGCCCACTGGACATGATTTACCAACTCAACAACTATCCTCTTGGCTCCTATAGCCAGTTGTACCATCCAAGATTTTCCCATGCTTGCTTCTTGGAAAAAGAAATCTTTCAACTAACTTAGGGTCTATATAGCTATGACTAGCCCCCGAATCAATTAAAATAGTAAAGACATGGTTATTGATCATACCTTCAACTTCAATCATGTGTTATTGAAACTCACCCTGCTTGTTTTCTAGGGCTACATAGATCCCTTGTACTCTTCTTCCCATGTCCTCCACTGCTTCTGCTTCTTGTACATTCTAGACATCTCTTACATTGTCAATTTTGTGAGGACAATCTCTATACTTGTGGTCTCCTTTACAACCCTAACATTTAATGGGTGTCTTCTTTGAACTTTTCCCTCCTACCTCATCCATTCTATGCTCTCTAAAATATGGCTATCCTTGAGGAATATTTCTAAAAAATGGAGGCTTGTTTCCCTTCTGCCTATGTTCCTTATTGAACTTCTTCTTGTCCTCCCAAGCCTTCTGGAAGGTAGTCTGTCCTTTTTTCTAATCATATAAGAATTTTAGTCACCTTATAGTTTCTTCCTAAGTCTTGGGGTCATCATATTGGATTTTATCACTTATGAAAGATGGCATCCCACTCAGATATCTCAGAATCTTCATTATCTCATCCTTGATGAAGGAGACATACTTCAATAGCTCTAAGAATATCCTTTTGTATTCCTCAATAGCCATGCTTCCCAATTTAAGTCCAAAGAAATCTTTCATCTTTCTTTCAGAATACCTCTTGGTCAGGTATTTCTTCTCAAAATGCCTCTTGAAATCCTTCCAAGTTAAATTTTTCTCCTTCAGGTGTTGTACTTTCACTAGCTGATCCTACCACATGGATGTTTTTCCTTTAAGTTGGTATATGAAAATTATTCCTTTTGCATGGGAAGAATAATTATGTGATTGGAAACACTTTCTCATGCCCATCAACCATGTCTCTACATCTTCATCCTTCTTGTGCTCCCCATCAAACATAGAAGGTTTGATTTTGTTCATTTCCCCTCGTAGCTCATCCTCCCCGGACCTCTTATGTTGTTAAATTAGGAATCTCCATATTTCGAATCTTCCATAATTAATTCTTCCATACTTACTCAAGCCTAAGTGTTTCATATTTAAAAAAAAAAATGTTTATGGCCTTTCAAAAGGGCCAAATAATCAAGCATGGGTAATATCCAAAAATGCTTATAGTGATGATATTCCAAGGGCCCTTTCTCTGGAAAAAAAATAGACTTTGTATATATTGATCACTTGAGGTCATTACTTCATTTAAGCTATGCCAATGATCCTATGCCTATTTTAAGAAATCATAGCATATTAGGATGTAAGTGTTATCTTTTCATGATTTTAGACAACTTGAAAATTTTGTGGGTCATTGTACAGCTCTATACATGACTTATTATTTTTGTAGCATTCCCCACTACTAAAATCATACAAAATTAAAATTTATAATACCATTAAGCTAAATACATCTAACAACATTTCTGAAAACATTAATGCAACTAATTATACTCATAAACATTAGCATATAATTCGCTCAAAACACATAGTACTACACATGAAAATAAACCATAAATGAAAGTAATACACAAAGGTAAAACAATTATCTTTTAATAACAATTGTGCAACCAGTTACATAGGACAAACATTCTACCTAGCTAAATACTTGTTGCTACAAATCTCAATTGCAAGTCACCCCTGAGTTGAGGCTCAGAATCCATAAGAGAGGGTGTTTATCCATTGTTCACTCACAACCCAAATGTTCCCACAACCAACTATTTTTCCTATACCTATCCTAATCCTTCATATCTCTTCCTCTCAACCTACAAATTCAAAGGAATGGGATCCCCCTTCACTCACACAATCCCTCAAGCATTCCAAATTCACTCTAGGGATCTAGCACAAGTTGGCTAGGAATCTCTCTTATTGGGGACTCCAGGGACGTCAGCTGCAAGAAAAAACGCACAAAATCAAGCTCACTATTGGTAGGGTAACTTGTTTGACACAATTTATCTCCACATGCCTAAAAACTTGCTTCTTCATGCATTCTACAGCTCCAAAATATTTACCACACATGGACACTATGGTTTCCTTCAAGATTACATCATCTCTTGTCACTTGTTATACAATACTTGGTTGTTAAAGTTGTTCCCTCTTTTCCATATGAATTTCCCTCTTTCCCCAAGCAATTTGACACCCACTCTCCCTAATGTTGATTTTAATTTAGCCCCATGTTCTCAATAACTAAGGGATGTGACTTTTCACACCCACCCAATTACATGTATTCAATAATTTGGCTCTGATACACTCAAGGGAGAAATTAGAAGGTTTACTCAAGACAATAATTTTAGGAATGGTTTGGGTTTTAAGACACATGAATAAAACCCCCTTAGACCCCTCCTCTCTTGTGGAAAACTCAAACCCCATAACTTTTTCCATGTCCATCTATAGTCGACATCACCTTTTGTTTATTATTTTTTGTATAAAATGTTTACATATTACATCACTTGGTCGACATTCATATATCATATCTAAATTATACATCGCTAAACATGGAATTAAATATAGAGATGTTACATTCCTCTCCCCCTACAATTTTTCACCTTCCTTGGTGTGCAACACCATACCAATATACATGTACAAAAATTACATCATAATACTTAGGTTTTTTGCAAGTTCACAACTCTTGCAACAATTCCAACCATAAACCTATTGGTCCCCCCAAATTTCACAACCTAAGGTAGTGTACCCGCTTCTGTGTGTCGCAGTACCTTAGGTTTTACCACTCCCCTTCCAGAGCTCTAGAACACGTTGGAAAATAATCTCCGAGATGTAGTCCCAATAACTCTACCTGCCCAAAACAGAGCCTTCCACAGTTACATACAAATGCATGCGCAATTTTTTTTTAATTTGCAAAAGAATTGCAGGTATTCCTCTCGCATGGTCTCCTCATTCTCCCATGTAGTGTCCTCGGGACCATTTCAGGTCATTTGGACCTTTACCAACTCAATAGATTTGTTATTAAGAACTTTTAATTTAGAATCTAGGATGTGTGTCAATTCTACTCAAAATTCTCCTTCGTGTTCCACCTCGATCACACTCCAATCAATTATGTGGTTAGGATCAGGCACATATTTCTCCAATAAAGACACATGAAACACATTATGAATTATCATGGATGCAAGCAATCGAAGAATGTATGCAACTGGTCCTATCTTCTCTAAGACTTCAAATGGCCCATAGTATATTGTTTCGAACTTTGGGAAACATCCTAAACTTACAAATCTTTGTTTTGCTAAATTTACTTTTAAAAACACATGGTCACCCACTTTAAATTCCTTGTATGTCATGTTTTTATCTACAAAAATATTTTTCCTATCCTCCGCAACATTTGAATTATGTCAGATCTTTATCCACTTCTCTTCCATTTTCCTTAGAAATTCTATCCCAATAACTGCTCAGATTGTCGGGTTATCCTATCTCACTAGGATGTTTCATTATTTTCATACAATGATTCATATGGACTCATCTTCAATGATTCATAATACTCTTTATTGTAATAAAATTAAACTAGATCGGTAGTCTTTCCATTTGGAAGGTGTTGACGGGCGAAAATGACCACTCATCAATTGGAAGAGCAGGTCTGGTCCGAGGTTGTCCCATTAACCCAATCCATTTGGATTGACTCACTCTGACGGGTTTAATGGCTCTGTTGGCCAATCTGAAATCCTAAAAGAAACAAAATAAATCACTAATTACTAATTACTAATATATACAACTTATTTAAATAATATTTACACAATAGGTCCATTTATCTAATTCATATACAAGATATACAGATTATGAGTTTTAATCTGAACTCATAAAAATCAAATGTAAAAATGGTTCTTTTGATGAAAGTAGATAAAGAAAGAAAAAATCACTATTTCTTTTTGCTTTGTTTTTAATCTATATGAATCTGTAAGATCAAATATCAAACTATTATTGAAACAAAAAATGTACACAGTGAAAACTATACTACATATAAGAATCTCTATAATAAACAAGAAAATAAAAGGAACAGACTAACCTATCAATCACTTGAAGAGTACACATCCAACTATTTGTATAATCATAAATCGTACATCAGTCCATCCACGAGATAAGTCTGATGTGCACCTTCACGTTGTTTGGAATAAACGCCAAACAGTACATTGACTGGTCTATTTAATTGATAAAACAACAGGATGAAAAATAATAACTGTGATATATGAGGCTGCAAGTAATAACACATAAGATAAATCCAACAGTTATAGCTCGCATTTAATCCTTAAACATGTATAAGGTAAACCTTATAATACAAATTGAATGATCATTCACTTTTTTTTTATATAACTAAAGCATAAAATCGTGAACTGTGAGAGAAAAACTATCTTGACGACATAATAACTGTGAAGACAAAAGCTATCGACAGTCATCAAATGATCAAGATAAAAAAATTATAGACAACAACAACATTTACAAACAACTAAGGAAGAAATGTAAACATATGTTATGTCCAAATTCGAGTATAAGATTGTTCACAACTAGCCCCAGGCCAAGATGTTGTAATTACAAAAATAATGGGTTTTTAAAACCTTCAGAAAGGTAACTGTTTCCTCTTTTGAGATCAGATATTGATTACAAAAATAAAAGGGGGATACAACCACCCAGATCATACTAAATCCTCTAAAGCTAACAAAAGTTTATTTATGTTCATACAAAATGTATCAAAGACATGAATAGCAAGTCTCAAAGATGCTTTATATCAATTGGTAACCATGAAATCTTGAATATCCTGAAAGGAAAAGGAAAAATAGAAATATTTAGATACATATTTAACCATTAATTTGAAAATTTCGAATTAACATAATTGGCTACAGAATCTGCTGATTTTGTAGCTAGTTATTTTACTAAATGAAATCAAATTTATTGTAAGAAGAAATCGATCTATTTTAAACAAATAATCATATGTTAAGATAAAAGGATCATACCTCCAACTGTAAGACCAAATCGTATCAGACAATCTTGGCACTTACTATAGTTGTTGCAGCCTCAACATTTTTAAATATTACATTCTTTGTAGTCTTCATACATTTCTCTTTTCCTTTAAAGACAAACTCGAGCCTATGGTTTTTTTTTGTTAAGGCATCGATCTAGTCAGTGAGGGCCTTAATCTGTGACTGAAGGATAGGTATATCAGTGTAGTATTTATCAATCCAGAAAATCCAGACTTCACAATTGGATTGAGCGACGGTCTCTTGAGAATAACCATGATTGTGAATAGGAGTATCTTCAACAAGGACTGTAGATTCATTACCCAATTTAATACCCAAAAACTCTACATTATGTTTCAGATAGGGAGGTAGATTGTCCAAAAAATTGTAAGGCCCATGGAGGTGTGGTTGGAACAAAAGAGGGTCATCTTCAGTGAGGAACCTATCGATTTCGGAGTTCAAACTCTCATGGATCTCAATCATCTTGATCGAGCTCGCATGAGAGTTCGACTTGTTTCTGAGATTTCTTGAAATTAACCTTCTGACTCTCTTATTTTTAAAATTTAAATCAGCATGGCCTTTAGATATCTCGCTTGTAGGTTTCGTTAAATTTTTAACACAGTCATTAGGGTGTATAACCTGCTCATGGGCCCACTAAAAAATCTTTGGATCGAGTAAGGGTTTGTTGTAGGAGGATGAGACATAGGCCTGGGTAGCTGAGAGGTGCGTTGTAGGGTAGATTAAGGTTTTTTCAATCACAGACTTGTCAATCTCTTCCACATTGGGGTTAGACAAACTATTTTTGATAAAAAACGAATCCCAATTATCATTCTGCAACTCTAATTGATGCACAAGTAAAATATTTATTAAGCTATGATGGAAGAGGCTCGAGTTTGATCATTTCTTTCTATACCTGTTACACATTATTTTTGTCATCCCTATGAAAGTTAATGATGTAAACCTATCTGTTGCCTTATGAGGGGTCAGTGGCCTGAGTTCCTAAAGAAGGAAGGGAGAAAAGATTTTCCTGAGAAAAGAGGTTGCATTCTCCTTTGTAAAAACCCCATAAAAAAGGATGTTCGCAGGTTGCTATATAGGCAGGGTGTGATAATGCATGATTCTCATAGGTTTAACTATAGATGGGTTGTGAAAGGTTCGCAGGTTGCTCTATAGGCAGGGTGCGAGAATGCTTACATGTGGGAAAAATGAGCATTTTCTCGAATCTTCTAGAAGGAGAAACTTCCATGGTGAGGTGGCATCCGAATGGTTTGGATCTTACTTGTTTTCATGATTTAGTGGGATTATCCTAACCTCCTCACCTTATCCTCTTCATCTTATAAAAGGAGAGGAGATGTCATGGAGAAGGGATAAGTTTGATTTTGCTTGGAATTATTAGCTTGGTTAGAGTGGTTTTGAGTTCTGCCTTTATCAAGATAGACCGTGAATACCATCAGATCTGTGCTCTCAGAATTCTTGGAGTGAAAGTGTGTGGGGAACGAAGGACAGTTAGAAGGGACCTTATGACATCAAGGCCATGGTTGTAATATCTCTTTCACATTTAATATGATACAGTAATATGATTCTTTCCTATAAATCTTGTTGTGTTTTATCGTATGATTCCTTGATCACATACATAGGTTTATATTGAGTTTATGCTATTACTATCACTTTGGTTGGTTGCGTTCTTTTGCAGGATAATCATTGTATGAGTGTTGGAATGGAGCTAGGATGGCGATAGCGAGAGGAAGCAACGTTTAAATGGTATGTTACCTATCTTTCTTTAGTTAGTAAATTCAATATCTAAAACTTAAGGAAAACATCATGTTCTGGTGTGTTTTGTTTTAGATCTAGGTGGATCTAGGGAGATTAGTTAGTGTCTGCACCTACCAATTTATTCGATAACAAAATTGGCGACCATACTGGGGAACAGATTGTTTCCTAGTTAGTCTAGTTTTCCTTCCTTTGATTGCTTGTTTTCTAGTTTATGAGTCTGTGGGACATCCATGTAGACTCTCTGGATCTAGAGGTTCACTTAGATTCCCTATCCTTTTTCAAAAACTTCTTTGATTACATACATTTTCACATTGTTCCTCTCTATAGCCTGCGAAAACCATTGATTTTCGCATCCTGCTGTTAGATCCAGTGAGAACTTCTCGCACCCTACCATTGTCTAGCCTGTGAGAATACCTAATTCTCGCACCCTACCAGTGTCTAGTCTGCAGGAATACCTAATTCTCACACTGTACTCTATTGCTAGGCTGCAAACTTGTTTGTAAACTTTTTTGGATTAGGTCTTGTCATCTTTTGATGACCCAGTTTTTCTTTGGTCAGCTGGATTGAGCTTTTGGACCCTATATTGATCTGTTTACAGTCTGCTTTGCATTCTTTGAGTTGCTTTTAGCCATATTTCCTTCGTTTGGTTTTGAAGGATTAGTCTATTTCTTTGAATATCTTTCAATTACAAAGCGTGTGTTTTCTTTAGAATTGTTTAGGGAAAGATCATATTTATTCTGAATAGTTCACTTTAAAAGAAAACTTTTAGTCTGGGTTTCTTTGTTTTAACAAAGTTCATTATTACTTTTAGTGAAATTTTTGAAACAAAAAGATTTAATTTCTTGCTTTATATTAGATTGGGGTCATCCTTGCATTTGAAGTAGAGAAATTGCATGATTCTTGGAATTTTTTGGTCTTAAATTAGATTAGTTGTAGGGCTTTGGAATAGGTATGAAAGATAACTTTCCAAAGTTGCAAACAAACAGAGAATATTGAGTTAGGGAGTGGTTGAATCCACTTATTACATTTTGTCCTAGGAAGCCTTTCTAACACGAGGGTCAATCATGAGGTTGCATTGAGACTAGCAAAGTTACTCACCCTGCTTTGTTGGTCTTGGTGTAGAGGTTGCACGTATTATGGGGGTCGCTTGAGAGGTATACCAACAATGATGAGTGGAAGCCTTTCAAGTTGATTTTGGGCTAGAAACCCTGCCCTTGCATGTGGATTGGATTTTCGACTGTTTCCCCAGGCATCACTGTAGTAATTGGTAACCTTACTGGCCTATCTCTCTAGGTTCTTTACATGAGGTGATTGTGGAGGGGCAAGTCTTCATGGTACCTGGAATCGACATTGGCCAAACTCACTCTGGATCCTTGGAGGGTATACCCATGATTATGTGTGGGATATTGCACCAAGGTGTAAGTCCGTTAAGCAGGTCGTTAACGTAAATTTTCCACCCACTCTATCTCATCCCCTTCTTACATTGTTCCAGCGACATTGGATTTCATCACCAACTAGTGTGCTCATTGTGAGAAGGTTTTGTCTGTTTGCTTGCTTCCTAGATTTTTAGCGTGTGTTGTTTGTTTTCCCTAGCAGACTCTAGGTTGGATTTATTTAGCGGTGTCAGTTCCCAGAATGAACAATGAAGGAACCCCTGCTCTAGGGGAACCTTTTGTATTTCCTTCTTATGGAAACATTGGTCCTCCTCACATCGCTACTTTGAGCCTTCTAGGTCTCACAATTGGATTATCAGTATGGTTGTTTTCCACTCAGGTAATCTCGATTGCAATTAGTGCTTCAGTCATAAGCACTTCCTTCCAAGAGCATCAACCTCATGTTGATCCTTCACCTTCTTCACTATTAAGATCTTCTTCGCCTTCTCCTCTTGCAAGGTCTCCTTCTGTTTCATCTTCTTCGTCGAGTGAAAGTTCTGAAGCTAGTAACCCGATGAATAAGAAGAAGAAGAAAAGAAATATTAAGAAGAAGAAAGATAAACAAGGGTCAAAACCTCCAACCACTGTCAAACATGTTGGAAAACAACCAGTTACTGTTGATCGTGCTAGGAGTGTTGATGATGTCAAGATCACCCAAACAACCCGTAAACCTAAGTACCCTTCCAGGATTTGTAAGGGTAGCCATATTCTTAAGGATTTCCCTGGTCTATCTAAGGTTATAGAAGCATGGTCTACACATCCTCGCCAACCCATTTCTTTAGCCTCTGAACAACATGCTAATGACTTACCATCGACTAGTCAATATATAGTTGGGAAGAAGAAAAGTCGATCCAAGTTCCTGTGTATGTTATGAAAAGGGATTGATCTAACTCACCTTTTCCCTCATATGGAAGATGCCTCGAAATTAATGGAAGGCATGATTGTTTCACAGCCTCAAATTCCAGTTTCTTATCATAAGATTTCTCTCAACCCACCTGTAGTTGATGGAATGATCAATCCAGTTCCCCTGTCGGTCAGTCTGGTTGATCAAGTGGTCAATCTTGTCACGTCCTTAATTGAACCAGTTGACAAAGTGGTTGATCCGATCCCATCCTCGATCGATCCCACTCTCCCTTTAGAGAGTGTTAACAAAGTGGTTGATTCGATCCCATCCTTGGTTGATCCCACTCTCCCGTTAGAGAGTGAAACCCAAGTGGTCGATCTGTTTCCACCTGTCGACCCCATTCTCACCTCAGAGAATGCAACCCAAGTGGTCGATTTGATCTCGTCATCGGTCAATCCTACTCTCCTTCTCGAGAGTAAACATGACACTTCCCACATTTTTCTCTTTGATACAGACTCTACTGTGTCGGCGGTTATTCCTCCTTCTCCCATGGAACCCCCTCCAAGTTATGAGGCCATCCATTTTTATTGGGGTGTGCTAACCGGACCTCATCTTCCCTCTCACATTCCTTTCCATATTATAGTATAGGTTTGTGGTCGAGACGTTCCTCAGACAATGATAGATGAAGGTTCGTCTGTTAGTATTTTGTCCTCTATTGCTTGGCAAGCTTTGGGTTATCCTCCACTTGCACCAGTTACACAGAATATGTTAGCTTTTAACAGAAGAACCAATCAACCTTTAGTGACCCTTCCTCAGTTTCCTATAACTTTGGGAGGGAAAACTATCTTTATTGGCGTCATGGTAGTCCAAGACCCCTTGGATTTTTCTCTACTCCTTGGGTGAGATTATGTCTATGCCATGAAAGCTATTGTGTCTACTCTTTTTTGTGTGACATCTTTCCCTCACGATGGAACAATTGTGGCTATTGATCAAATTTCATTCATTGACCCCGACTGGATTGCCTCCCTAAATGGTTCTTATATGCATATGGTATCGCCCTCACCACAGGTTAATTATGTGGCGTTGTCGCCCATGGCTTCAACTTATGATGACTTTGATCCGGTAGTTGACATGGTGATCTCTTCGATAGGATTGTTAGAGCCTGATATATTTACTCCCGTCGTGACCCTCGACATAATGTCCTTAAAGAGTGTGTTTCTTTCTTCTAGTGAAGTTCTCTTGGAAGATATGACCGAGTTTTGTCCCTTAACATGGTTTCCTTCCGGATCATTGTCCTCTTGGAATCCATGATCAAGAAGAGAGTTTTGAGGACAGTTTTTGCGTCTCTGAGGCAACCTCATTAAAAAATGAAATAGAGGTATTTGAGCATAGTCTTTTGATTTCAAGCTCGTTAAAAAATGAAACCAATTATGAGGATAGTTTTTTTTTCCATCTCTGTGGAAACCTCGTTAAAAAATGAAATAGACGTTACGAGCATAGTTCTTGTTTCTGTGCGAAGCTCGTTAAAAAATGAAATAGTTTTTCCCCCTCTCTATTTGAGTCAAGTCCTACATCTAGTATTTGAAGCTTCCTTTCATTCATCTTTGCAGTTGGATGAAACGAAGCTTGGGGGACATTGCTTACATCCTCTAGACTTCATGTTGAAGTTAGAGCCACTAGCTTCTTAAGCTGGGGGCTAAGTACCAACCATGCATTGGGAAGTCGCAAGCATAGTTTTCTATGGTTCAAGCTTGTGTAAACATGAAACCAACTAACTAAAGCATAGTTTCCTCTGGTTCAAGATTCTGTAAAAATGAAACTGGATCCAAGCATAGTTTTGTTTAGCTTTTAATCTTGTGTAAAAATTTAAATCTATCCCAAGCATAGTTTTGTTTTGTTTTAAATATTCCGTAAAAATGAAAACAATCCCGATCTTAGTATTTGTTCTTTCTCATGCTTGTAAATACATGAGAATGTAACCGAGTATACTTTTATCACTTTTTCAGACTTGTAAAGTTATACGAAAAAGGAACCCATTGGAGTTCCCTTTAAGATTTTTTCAAACTCTCTAAACATGAAAATATTGTTGAGCGATCTTGTTCTTTTCATGCTCGTTAAAGTATTTGAAGAAAACATCTATTGAGCGATATTTTATCTCTTTTTCAGTCTCATCAGACTACTTTACGAAAAAGGAACTGAGAGATTTCTCTTTAAGTGTTTTTTAGACTCTATAAACATGAAAAACCCCTAAGTTTTCTTTCTTTGGACTCATAAAACAAACATCGAAAGGCCCATATGGGACCGAACCACTCCTTCTTAGGGTTCGTTAAACATACTCTGAGGGACTCATTTGAAGGATGAGATTACATTACAAGTATATGTTATCCTCCTCAATCTTGCGTAAAAATAAAGAGGTACTCTCCAGAAATGGCAGGGGAAAAAATTGGGAAAGAATTGTGTCTAAACCTGTATTCCATGAAAGACTCACTTTTGAACATGACACCCTTTCACTCAGCTTGAGTCAAGGTTGGAAAATCCACTTGTCTCTTGATCATACTCCTATAAGATTACAAATTGTTCTGTGATCCTTGTTATTGAGTTAGTATTTCCAAGACAGTTGTCGTGTCATCAATATGTTCAAAGAGATGTTCAACCCAAAAATCCTTCTATTGTGTTGTCCATTTCTACAGTCCTTAAGCCTTCTATTGCATCGATCATCCCTGAGTCAGTCTTGAATCACTTGTTACTCTAATCGACATCAAATCTTGTTACTTGTTTCATGTCATTGATGTGGGATACATTAAGGCCCTCCTATGACGAGTCTTTTCTTGTCAACTTCAACTCATTATCCATGAATTAGACTTAGAAACTTGTTGGTACCTTGGAACTTGCATGCCTCAATGGCAGGTTTCCTCGCTTTCAGTTGTGGGTTTTTATTATTGACCCCTGATCGAGAGATTTCGTCGAGTGTTCGACCTCAACTCATTAATTCACATTCGTTGGATTATACTAGTGTACCTTGGGAGTCATTGACATTAATGGTGATTTCCCTCGCACTTGTTAACGGTATACACTAATGACCAGTAATCAAGTGGTTTCTACCATGTTCGACTTCATCACATGTATTCACATGGTTAGATTCGTACTATAGAGTGGTGGAGATGAAGACCCTGGATATTTTCTGACAGATACAGGTTATGTTGGAGTATATTTAGTATACTGTTGCATAGATCCACATTGTATGTCTGGTGGCTATGTTCAAATTTGATTCTTTAACACATAGATCCACAGTGTATTTTTGGTGGCTATGTTCATATTTGAGTCATATTAGCATGGATCCGCAGTGTATGTTTGGTGGCCATGACCTGTCTTACTTGACATGGATCTTTGCATGTTGTCATTTATGATTTGATTCATTTGTATTCTAAGTATGGGAATCCCTACCTCAGTGATGATAGATTATTGTTATGTATTTCCTTGTCTGTTGGCAGGTTTCCGACCGACTGTTCCTTGTTCCCTACACACACTCGACAAAGTATTTCAGCTATCTCTCTGTTCTAACTTCATACTTTGGGGGGGTCTCTGTTACACATTATTTTCATCATCCCTATGACCATTAATGATGTAAACCTATCTGTTTCTTTCATAGGGATCAATGGCCTGAGTTCCTGCAGAAGGAAGGGAGAAGAACTTTTCCTAAGAAAAGAGGTTGCATTCTCCTTTGTAAAAACCCCATAAAAAGGGATGTTCATAGGTTGCTATATAGGCAGGGTGCAAAAATTCATGATTCTTGCAGGTTGCACTATAGCTGGGTTGTGAGAGGTTCCCAGGTTTCTCTATAGGCAGGGAGCGAGAATGCTTACGTGTGGGAAAAATGAGCGTTTTCTCGAATCTTCTAGAAGGAGAAACCTCCATGGTGAGGTGGCATCTGAATGGTTTGGATCTTAATTGCTTTAATGATTTAGTGGGATTATCCTAACCTCCTCACCTTATCCTCTTCATCTTATAAAAGGAGAGGAGCTCTCATGGAGAAGGGCTAAGTTGGATTTGTCTTGGAATTATTAGCTTGGTTAGAGTGGTTTTGAGCTCCACCTTTGTCAAGATAGATTGTGAATACCATCAGATCTATGCTCTCAGAATTCTTGGAGTGAAAGTGTGCGGGGAGCGAAGGACAGTTGGAAGGGACCTTACAACATCAAGGCCATGGTTTTAATATCTCTTTCACATTTAATATGATACATTAATATGATTCTTTCCTATAAAGCTTGTTGTGTTTTATTGTATGATTCCTTGATCACATACATAGGTTTATATTGAGTTTATGCTATTACTATCACTTTGGTTGGTTGCGTTCTTTTGCAGGATCATCATTGTATGAGTGTTGGAGCAGAGCTAGGATGGCGATAGCGAGAGGAAGCGACGTTTAAATGGTATGTCACCTATCTCTCTTTAGTTAGTAAATTCAATATCTAAAACTTAAAGAAAGCATCATGTTTTGGTGTGTTTTGTTCTAGATCTAGGTGGATCTAGGGAGATCAGTTAGTGTCCGCACCTATTGATTTATTCGATAACAAAATTGGCGACCATACTCGGGAACTGATTGTTTCCTTGTTATTCTAGTTTTCCTTCCTTTGATTGCTTTTTTTCTGGTTTTTGAGTCTGTGGGACATCCATCCAGACTCTCTGGATCTAGAGGTTCACTTAGATTCCCTCTCCTTTCTCAAAATTTTCTTTGATTATAGACATTTTCCCACTGTACCTCTCTACAGCTTGCGAAAACCATTGATTTTCGCATCTTGTTGTTAGATCCAGTGTGAACTTCTCGCACCCTACCATTGTATACCCTGCGAGAATACCTAATTCTCACACACTACCGGTGTCTAGCCTACGAGAATACCTAATTATCGCACCCTACCAGTGTCTAGCCTGTGAGAATACCTAATTCTTGCACTGTACTCTATTACTAGGCTCCGAACTTGTTTGTAAACTTTTTTGGATTAGGTCTTGTCATCTTTTGATGACCCAGTTTTTCTTTGGTCAGTTGGCTTGAGATTTTGGACCCTATATTGATCTGTTTATAGTCTTCTTGACATTCTTTGAGTTTCTTTTAGCCATCTTTTCTTTGTTTGGTTTTGAAGGATTAGTCTCTTTCTTGGAATGTCTTTCAATTACAAAGCGTGTGTTTTCTTTAGAATTGTTTAGGGAAAGATCATATTTATTCTGAATAGTTCGCTTTAAAAGAAAACTTTTAGTTTGGGTTTCTTTGTTTTAACAAAGTTCATTATTGCTTTTAGTGAAATTTTTGAAACAAAAACATTTGATTTCTTGCTTTATATTATATTGGGGGCATCCTTGCATTTGAAGTAGCGAAATTGCATGATTCTTGGCATTTTTTGGTATTAAATTATGAAATTTTTTCCCCCTCATGGCCGAGGGGGGCGATGAATCATGCATTGGTGTACAGTACCTTTGTCTCATTTCTTAAAGATATTGATATTGATGAGTTGAATAAATTTTGGGACATCATGCATATGGGAATGATAAATGTTTTCTCCTTCTTGTAGCATAGCTTTCATCGAAATGAAAAGATTGCATCTTCATCTCTTTTCATAATTTTCAAGTCGGTCAAAACACGATATTGTCCACACCATTTTCCTCGTGAATAACAACAACCATAAAATAAAGTGCTTATAAAAACTGATTAGAGATTTTTTATACTTTCTGGTAGCAAACCTACATTAGATTAGTTGTAGGGCTTTGGAATAGGTGTGAAAGATGACTTTCCAAAGTTGCAACCAAACGTAGAATCTTGAGTTAGGGAGTGGTTGAATCCACTTATTACATTTTGTCTTGGGAAGCCCTTCTAATATGAGGTTCAATCATGAGGTCGCATTGAGACTGGCAGAGTTACTCACCCTGCTTTGTTGGTCTTGGTGTAGAGGTTGCGCCTATTATGGGGGTCGCTTGAGAGGTATACCCATAATGATTAGTGGAAGCCTTTCAAGTTAATTTTGGGCTAGATACCCTACCCTTGCATGTGGATCGAACTGTCAACTATTTCCCCAGGCATCACTGTAGTACTTGGTAACCTTAGTGGCCTATCTCTCTAGGTTCTTTACACGAGGTGACTGTGGAGGGGCAAGTCTTCATGGTACCTGGAATCGACATTGGCCAAACTTAGTCAAGCTCCTTGGAGGGTATACCCATGATTATGTGTGGGAGCTTGCACCATGGTGTAAGTCCATTAAGCAGGTCGTCAATGTAACATTTCCACCCACTCTATCTCAACCCCTTCTTACATTGTTCCCATGACATTGGATTTCATCACCAATTAGTGTGCTCATTGTGAGAAGGTTTTGCTTGTTTACTTTCTTCCTAGATTTTTAGTGTGTGTTGTTTGTTTTCCCTAGCAGACTCTAGGTTGGATTTATTTAATGGCATCAGTTCCTAGAATGAACAATGAAGGAACCCCTGCTCTAGGGGAACCTTTTGTTTTTCCTTCTTATGGAAACATTGGTCAACCTCACATCGCTACTTTGAGCCTTCCGGGTCTCACCATTGGATTATCGGTATGGTTTTTTTCTGCTCAAGTAATCCCGAATGTAGTTAGTGCTTCAGTCACAAGCACTTCCTTCCAAGAGCATCAACCCCATGTTGATCCTTCACCTTCTTCACTAGTAAGATCTTCTTCGCCTTCTCCTCTTGCAAGATCTCCTTCCATTTCATCTTCTTCGTCAAGTGAATGTTCTAAAGCTAGTAACCCAGTGAATAAGAAGAAGAAGGAAAGAAAGATTAATAAGAAGAAAGATAAAAAAGGGTCAAAACCTCCAACCACTATCAAACATGTTGGAAAACAACCAGTTACTGTTGATCGTGCTAGGAGTGTTGATAATGTCAAGATCACCCAAACAACCCGTAAACCCAAGTACCCTTGCAGGCTTTGTAAGCGTAGTCATCTTCTTAAGCATTTCCCTGGTCTATCCAAGGTTATAGAAGCATGGTCTACACATCCTCCCCAACCCATGTCGTTAGCCTCTAAACAACATGCTAATGACCTACCATCGACTAGTCAAGATATAGTTGGGAAGAAGAAAAGTCGATCCAAGTTCCAATGTATGTTATGCAAAGGGAGTCATCTAACTCACCTTTTCCCTCATATGGAAGAAGCCTTGAAATTACTGGAAGGCATGACTGTTCCACGGCCTCAACTTCTAACTTCTTATCACAAGCTTTCTCTCAACCCACATGTAGTTCATGGAATGATCAATCTGGTTCCCCCGTCGGTCGGTCTGGCTAATCAAGTGGTCAATCTCGTCACATCCTTAATTGAACCAGTTGACAAAGTGGTCGATCCTATTCCATCCTCGATCGATCCCACTCTCCCTTTAGAGAGTGTTAACAAAGTGGTTGATCCGATCCCATCCTCGGTCGATCCCACTCTCCCATTAGAGAGTGAAACCCAAGCGGTTGATCCGTTTCCACCTGTCGACCCCATTCTCCCCTTAGAGAATGCAACCCAAGTGGTCGATCCAATCTCGTCATTGGTCGATCCTACTCTCTCACTCAAGAGTAAACCCGACACTTCCCACATTTTTCTTGCTGATACAGACTCTACCGTGTTGGGGGTTATTCCTCCTTATCCCGTGGAACCCCCCTCCAAGTTATTAGGCCATCCATTTTGATTGGGTTGTGCTAACTGAACCTAGTCTTCCGTCTCACATTCCTTTCCAGATTATAGTATAGGTTTGTGGTTGATACGTTCCTCAGACACTGATAGATGAAGGTTCATCTGTTAGTATTTTGTCCTCTATTGCTTGGCAAGCTTTGGGTTATCCTCCACTTGCACCGGTTATGCAGAATCTGTTAGCTTTTAATAGAAGAACCAATCAACCTTTAGGGACCCCTCCTCAATTTCCTATAACTTTGGGAGGGAAAACTATCTTTACTGACGTCATGGTAGTGCAAGACCCCTTGGATTTTTCTTTACTCCTTGTGCGAGATTATGTCTATGCCATGAAAGCTATTGTGTCTACTCTTTTTCGTGTGATATCTTTCCCTCATGATGGAACAATTGTGACTGTTGATCAACTTTCATTCATTGAACCTGACTGGATTGCCTCCCTAAATGGTTCTTATATGTGTACAGTATCGCCCCCGCTAGAGGTTAATTATGTGGCATTGTCGTCCATGGCTTCAACTTCTGATGACTTAGATACGGTAGTTGACATGGTGATCTCTTCTATAGGATTGTTAGAGACTGATCTCTTTACTCCTATCGTGACCCTCGACATGCTATCCTTCCAAAGTGTGTTTCTTTCATCTGAAGATCACTTGGAAGCTATGACCGAGTTTTATCCCTTGACATGGTATCCTTCCGGAGCATTGTCCTCTTGGAATCCATGATCAAGAAGAGACTTTCGAGGACACTTTTTGCGTCTCTGAGGAAACCTAATTAAAAAATGAAACAAAGGTCTTTGAGCATGGTTTCTTGATTTCAAGCTCATTAAAAAATGAAACCAGTTACAAGGATAGTTTTTTTTTTTCATCTCTGTGGCAACCATGTTAAAAAATCAAATAGAGGTTACGAGCATAGTTCTTGTTTCTGTGCCAAGCTCATTAAAAAACGAAATAGTTTTTCCCCCTCTCTATTTGAGTCAAGTCCTACGTCTAGTATTTGAAGCTTCCTTTCATTCATCTTTGCAGTTGGATGAAACGAAGCTTGGGGGACATTTCTTATAGCCTTTGGACTTCATGTTGAAGTTAGACCCACTAGCTTCTTAAGCTGGGGGCTAAGTACCAACCATGCATTAGGAAGTCGCAAGCATATTTTTCTATGGTTCAAGCTTGTGTAAACATGAAACCAACTACCTCAATCATAGTTTCCTTTGGTTCAAGCTTGTGTAAAATGAAACCAGGTCCAAGCATAATTTTGTTTAGTTTTTAATCTTGTGTAAAAATTAAAATATATCCCAAGCATAGTTTTTTTTTGTTTTAAAGATTGCATAAAAATGAAAACAATCTCGAGCTTAGTCTTTGTTATTTCTCATGCTCATAAATACATGAGAATAAGTTACTGAGCTCAGTCTTTTTTCTTTCTCATGCTCGTAAATATGTGAGAATGTAACCGAGTATACTTTTATCACTTTTTCAGACTCGTAAAGGTTATACGAAAAAGGAACCCATTGGAGTTCCCTTTAATCTCTTTTAACACTCTCTAAACATGAAAAGATTTCTGAGTGATCTTGTTCTTTTCATGCTCATTAAAGTATTTGAGGAAAACATATGTTGAGCAATATTTTATCTCTTTATCAGTCTCATCAGACTACTTTATGAAAAAGGAACTGAGAGAGTTCTCTTTAAGTGTTTTTTAGACTCTATAAACATGAAAAAACCTTGAGTTTTCTTTCTTTGGACTCATAAAACAAACATCGAAAGGACCATATGGGACCGAACCACTCCTTCTTAGGGTTCGTTAAACATAATCCAAGGGACTCATCCAAAGGATGAGATTACATTAAAAGCATATGTTATCCTCCTCAATCTTGTGTAAAAATAAAGAGGTACTCGCCATAAATGGTGAGGGAAAAAATCGGGAAAGAATTCTATCTAAACCTGTATTCCATGAAAGAGTCGTTTTTGAACATGACACCCTTTCAATCGCCTTGTATCTAGGTTGGAAAATCCACTTGTCTCCCGATCATATTCCTATAAGATTACAAGTTGGTTTGTGATCCTTGTTGTTGAGTCAGTATTTCCAAGACAGTTGTCGTGTCGTCAATATGTTCAAAGAGATGTTCAACCCGGAAAGCCTTCTATTGCATTTTCCATTTCTGCAGTCCTTAAGCCTTCTATTGCATCAGCCATCCCTGATTCAGTCATGAATCACTTGTTACTCTAATCTACATCAAATCTTGTTACTTGTTTCGTGTCATTGATGTGGGATACATTAAGGCCCTCCTATGATGAGTCTTTTCCTGTCAATTTCAACTCATTATCCAGGAATTAGACTTAGAAACTTGTTGGTACCTTGGAACTTCCATGACTCAATGGCAGGTTTCCTCACTTTCGGTAGTGGGTTTTCATTATCAACCCCTGATCGAGAGATTTCGTTGAGTGTTCGACCTCAGATCATTAAATCACATTCATTGGATTGTACTAGTGTACCTTTGGAGTCATTGACATTAATGGTGATTTCCCTTGCACTTTTTAACGGTATACACTTTTGATCGGTAATAAAGTGGTTTCTACCATGTTCGATTTCATCACATGTATTCACATGGTTAGATTCGTCCCTTGTTCCTTGTTCCTTGTTCCCTACACACACTCGACAAAGTATTTCAGTTATCGCTCTGTTCTAACTTCATACTTTGGGGGGCTCTTTGTTACACATTATTTTCGTCATCCCTATGACTGTTAATTATGTAAACCTATCTATTGCCTTTAGAGGGCTCAGTGGCCTGAGTTCCTGAATAAGGAAGGGAGAAGAACTTTTCCTGAGAAAAGAGGTTGCATTCTCCTTTGTAAAAACCCCATAAAAAAGGATGTTCATAGGTTGCTATATAGGAAGGGTGCGCGAATGCATGATTCTCGTAGGTTTAACTATAGTTGGGTTTCAAGAGGTTCACAGGTTTCTCTATAAGCAGGGTGCGATAATGCTTACACGTGGGGAAAACGAGCGTTTTCTTGAATCTTCTAGAAGGAGAAACTTCCATGGTGAGGTGGCATCCGAATGGTTTGGATCTTACTCACTTTCATGATTTATTGGGATCATCCTAACCTCCTCACCTTATCCTCTTTAGCTTATAAAAGAAGAGGAGCTCTCATGGAGAAGGGCTAAGTTGGATTTGGCTTGGAATTATTAGCTTGGTTAGAGTGGTTTTGAGTTCTGCCTTTGTCAAGATAGATTGTGAATACCATCAGATCCATGCTCTCAGAATTCTTGGAGTGAAAGTGTTTGGGGAATGAAGGACAGTTGGAAGAGACCTTATGACATCAAGGCCATGGTTGTAATATCTCTTTCACATTTAATATGATACAATAATATGATTCTTTCTTATAAAGCTTGTTGTGTTTTATTGTATGATTCCTTGATCACATACATAAGTTTATATTGAGTTTATGCTATTACTATCACTTTGGTTGGTTGCGTTCTTTTGTAGGATCATCATTGTATGAGTGTTGGAACGGAGCTAGGATGGAGATAGCAATAGGAAGTGACGTTTAAATGGTATGTCACCTATCTCTCTTTAGTTAGTAAATTCAATATCTAAAACTTAAGGAAAGCGTCATGTTCTGGTGTGTTTTGTTCTAGATATAGGTGGATCTAGGGAGATTAGTTAGTATCCGCACCTACCAATTTATCTGATAACAATACCTTTTGCCCATTTTGTAAAGGATCCTCAACAAAAAATAAGGAATTTTTAAAGGAAACCCCATGAAAATCATGAGCAGACGCAGATGGTAAAGAGAAAAAAGACCAAAACGTCCTTCATAGGTGACAAACTGTTTCAACACAGCAAGTAGACCGTGCCATCGAGCTTTCAGTAAGGAGATGGGAATACCTTTGTCACATCCTTTTATCTTCTGAGATGTAAAGAGAAGACTCCAAGGAACCTCTTCAACATTTTCATTTTTGAACCACCTTTGATTGCTCGCAAGGTGTCCTATAGCTTGACTCAAGAAATCCTCTGTAACCTCGAATTGAAGATCACCCACCTTAGCTCTACACCCATTGAAGGAGAGAGTGAATTCCTGAGTAGTTTGTATATTGAAACCCTGGAATTTT
The DNA here is from genome assembly GCA_009831015.1 of Picea engelmannii. NCBI lineage: Eukaryota > Viridiplantae > Streptophyta > Pinopsida > Pinales > Pinaceae > Picea > Picea engelmannii. The sequence continues at coordinate 2,333,592 of ML776625.1, read as the reverse complement.
ATGAGGAAAACGAGCCAACCATTACTCTCAAGATCCTCTCTGGCATCGTCATATAAGAGAAAAGTTTGAATGCCATTAGTTTCAACTCTAACAATAGGAGCCATATTGAATGAAAGGGAAATCAATAAAACACAACGCGTAGGGAGGGTTTGTGAGAACAGACCAGAGCCATACCCCGAGCCTGAGAAACACCAACAATCTATAGCGTATGGGGAGAAAACACATAACAAAAGGACAAGAATTCATTTGAAATAAGTGTGAGGGGTGTTGTAGAGCCCGATACCAAGTCTTGAAATGATGATCTAACTATAATCGTATTTCTACCTTTCATAAAGTACAAGCCAGGACTAGAGCACTAAATGAAAATAAGAGTGCAACATAGTGGGTTCAATCATATGGTTTGGGAGGTTGAAATTCGAAAATCAAAACCTAGTAATGAGGAAAAATATAACCAATAATCAAACAAAAAAACCATACCAATGCTCAAATCAAAAAGGTCCTTTGTTGATATAACTAACAATGCTTAAGCATGCTTGGTGTTCAAGGAATTGAAACAAAGAGAATAGTCTTCATAGCAAGGAACAAGGCTTCATTAAAAAACTGTAGAAACAATTTGCCTTCAATAATTTTTTCAAACAAAATGGTAACACAGTCGCAAATTTTCATGCTTTGTTTTCATGCTTTCAGTCATGAACAAAGCATAAAAAAACAATAGGGAAAAGAGACAACTTACAATTGTCATTTCGAAAAGTTCTCATGAAGAATAATAAAAATAGATGACCCTAGTTAGGAAACTATATAGATCATTTAATTGATATAAAAAGTTAAAAAATATGTTGGGCTGCCAACAGAAGGCTATTTAAATACATACATTCTTAGAGTGCCCTCAATTATCTTGTTATTCATGTTTGTTTGTATGTTTGAATCTAGTTCATATGTTGTACTAATTTATATTTGTCCCAAATCCTTTAAACAAACCATTCTAGAAATTTGATCTGAACTTGGGACCTCTGTCATAAACAGTTTCCTTAGGCACACCATTTAGCCTGGCATTTCCTTCATGTAAATTACTTCAGTGTTGGTTTCCTTGTGAGTTGTCTTCCTTGGAATAAAATGTTCAACCTTAGTTAATTTATCCACCACTTCCATGATGGAATCATGTTGCCTCACTATTTTGTGTAGACTAGTAATAAAATACACTATCACAATGCCCTATGTCTACTTAGGTCCAATGGGAAATGGCTATAGTAGTCTAAATAAATGTCTATGTCCAACCTTTGCCTTTTGACATTCTAGACATTTGGTTATGTAATAAGACACCTATTTATTGATTTCTGGAAAACAATTTTGGCTTCTTACAACTTCATTTGATCATTAGGATCACAATCCCAATAGAATTGCAATAGACTTTCAATCACTAGGATCACCATCCCAATCAGAATCAGTGAAACCAACCTATAAAGGAGTCCCCCCTCAGCTCTAATGTATCATGAACTAAGATGTACCCTATGCATATCGAAGTACCCTTTTATCTTCTTTCCAATGAATTTCATGCGGTGTTTTCATATACCAGGAAAAAATACCAACAACAAAGGAAATATTAGGATAGGTATGATTAAAATATAATAGGCTACCAATTAACTAATAGTACAAAGTGGTATCAACATCAGGAGAAATATAGGTGGAAACAATATTGAGTCTAGACTAGAAGGGAGTAGGGGATGGTTTTAGAAAAATCCATGAGAAAGCAGTGAAGAAGGTCACATGCATACTTATACTATAAAATAAATACTCTTTACTTGATTTGCAATACTTGGAGGCCAACAAAATAGTGAAAATATCCTAAGTTGGTAATTACAAATTTATTCTTAAGGATGGTGTTTACATGGTTTAAAAGTTTAGGGTCACTACTAGTTAGGATCTGATCATCAACATAAAAAAGAAGGATTATGATATGGATTCCTACTTTCCTGGTATAGTAATTAGGATCAGAATGGAATATACAAAATCCATTGTCAAGAAGAAAGCCATCCATTTTTTCATACCAATACCAGAGATATTTCTTAACACCATAAAGATATTTCTTAGGGAGACAAACAAAGTGTTGTGTCGGGCACTACAACCCTCCATTTTCTAGGTTTCCATTGTGTTTTTATTTCAGGAAAATTGAGCCCCCTTCTTTTTACATGTTTTGGAAATATTCTTCCATCACACTCTCTATTTATCTCAAGCTTATTTGGGAATTCTTACTTATGAGAAGAAAAATTGGCAAAAGAGATTACTGGAAGAAATCAATTTTTGAGCAAGAAAAAATCACTAAATTTTCCTCTAACTCATCTGATGTACATTGAAGGAGTTCCCCTCACACTCTTTGATTAACCTCTTATCATGCAAGTTGAAATCAATTCCTCTTATAGTATCATAGGGTTTGGTTTCAACTCCTTTGATACCCATTATATGATTTTCCTCCATGTTCATCTATGTGATTGGAGGACTCAATCCCAAGTCCTCTAACCATAAATATCTTATCAACTACCACATTAATTGTCAAGTCGTCGACTTCTTTATATTTACCTAGCATCCCTGAATTCCCATTATTTATCTAAGGTGTATAGGGGAAGCAAGATCACTCTAGAAATAGAACGTTTCGAGTCCTTCACATTCACACTCATAACCTATCCAAGTCTTCCACGTAGTAGTAAAGGTTTCCAGGTATGTTTCAACATTTTTCCTCCCTTCCTAGGGTTATGATTATTCTTAGTTTTTATTTGTTTTCTTTGGAAGGCCTCCTTTCATCTATCTGTCCTGATCCCCTACCCCTTTAAAACTAATGCCATTATCTATTGTC
>ML776625.1:2289585-2311692 GCA_009831015.1 Picea engelmannii | reverse complement strand
AGAGCACCCGTGACAGGAATCATGGAAGGAGAACCATAAGAACTATGGAAAATACAGTGATTCATGAGCAGAGGAGAAGGAGAGTAATCTTCGTCATCGACTTTCGATGAGCGAGAGGTAGGAGACTGAGTCTCAAAGCATTGTGGTCTAGCTCAGGGGTGGCTAGTGGTAAATCTAATTGAAATCATTGAGCCTATGGTTGGGCGGAAACGAGCACCCCTCTCAGCAGTCGTGTCACACTTGGATTTTTTCTGATAAGTGTTTATATCTCATGTCTTGAATTGAATATAATGGACGCATGCTCATGTTTGTACACTCATAAATGATTTTTGTATATTAGTGTTTGCCTGGTGTTTTGACCATAAATAATGGTTTCATGCTCATACATATATGACCATAATCGGTTTATGTAGAGAATGAATAAGTTCATATTATGAGCTCGTTAACTTGAAATTTTTCCCATGGATTTGACTCACGTTATGCCCTGGTTTGATTTTCCTGAAGGCACCTCCTTCCGGGAAGTTCCCTCACCTTCCAGAGCCGGAGTGAGTTCCTTTAAAGGACTACCATTTCAGAAACTATATGAGCTTACCTCACCCCTGTCACAGAGTTCATAGCTCGGTAAATTAAGAAGGCCTTCTAGTCAGGTCACCCAGCCTGGGGATATTTACCCAAGAACCCATTGAAGTATTTTGTAGTCTAAGTTTGGAAGCCTTGTACCCAAGAGAATGGTTTCCTCAGGTTTCGACGTTTTGGAGTTTTGGCTCCCGGAAAACCCAGGTGCGAGACTTCTTGTCTGCGCACATCATGAAATCCCAACTTGTGAAACCCCGAAATGAGCTTAGTGTATATATGGGCTTCAGAGTTTCGGCTCCCAGGAAACCTAGGTGCGAGACCTCTTGTCTTCACACATTGTGAAATCCTGACTTGTGAAACCCTGAAAATGAGCTGAGTGTATATATGGGCTTTGGAGTTTCGGCTCCTGGGAAACCCATGTGTGAGACATCTTGTCTGCGCACATCATGAAATCCTGGCTTACGAAACCCGAAATGAGCTTAGTGTATATATGGGCTTCGAAGTTTTGGCTCTTGGGAAACCGAGGTGCTAGACCTCTTGTCTGCACACATCGCGAAATCCTGAGTTGCAAAACCCCGAAATGATCTTAGTGTATACAAGGGCTTCGAAGTTTCGGCTCCTGGGAACTCAAGTGCGAGACCTCCTATCTTTACATATAATGAAACCTTGATTTGCGAAACTCTGAAATGAGTTGAGTAGATTGGATATGCTTTGGAGTTTCATCTCCTGGGAACACAAGCGCGAGACCTTTTGTCTTCGCATATCGCAAAACCACGACTTGCAAAACCCTGAAATGAGCTTAGTAGATATATGGGTTTCAAAATTTTGGCACCTAGGGAATCGAAGGGTATGAACCCCTTGTCTTTTGGTACGCAAAGTCCTGGTAGGTGAAATCCCAATGCGGCTTAGTGTGAATAGGATTTCGGGTTTCAGGGTTTGAAGAGTCGAAGAACTTGACTCCCTCGCATTTCGAACTCCCAATTTCTGAAGTCCCGATACAGTTTCCAAAGTCCCGAAATTTGAAAGGCGCCTCTTGGCTTAGACCGGGGTCATAACCGATGATCACATGGAGGTGAATCATGTGTTTGGTTCTTGAGTTGTACATGACATATTTTCAATGAAAGAACCAGTCGATCAATTTAGTGAATTTCCTGATCGGAAAACCTAGCCTACTCTAGAACCTCATAGGAATTCGGGAACTCTGTCCCTCGATAAATAAAAAGAAAGAAAAAGGTCCAAAATCTATTATTCCATAGTGGGTGTGTGACAAATTGGTATCAGATCATGGTTACAACACTTGGCTTTCCTGGGCTCATGAACAGGTTGCGAAAAGATTCCATTCGAAGTACTCTTAAAAAGGAGTAACCCCATATCTTAACCCCTTAATCACGAGTCAAAGTTAAGAATGAAAACTCCTATTGTGTGTATTCATGTGAAAATATGAACTATGTGCTATTTATGAATGAATATAAATATTGACTAACAACAAGTGTTTTTCTTTTTCACACAAGCAGACGATCAACCACAGGAAACTGCAGACGCATAGAATGGAGACTCACCCCGAAGTGGGAGATGGCTCCCATAGTCTGATGAAAGGAGGGTGGTAGTGACCCCTCTATATCTATCTAAAACTATGAGGAGTCTCATGGTCGAAATATCGAGTTGAAAGGTCGACAACGAGAGGATGATAAAAGAGCAAGAGAAGAAAGAAAAAATTAATGTTGTCTTACTACATAGTTTATTCGACATACAAAGACAATTGCAACATGAACCTGACACCAATCCAACAGACCGACGATGAACAAAGAAAATTTGAAGTCCACCTAAGATACATAAACGTGGTCTTTTAAGTGGCTACACTAGGAAGAGCACCTCGAGGAAGGTCCACCCCAGAGATAAGGGACAAGCGTCGGACGATTCCTCTGGAAAGGAAGCTGGTGACTTGGAGGGATCCTCTAGAAGCAGGACTACTTCCTATTCCTGAAGAAAATGGAAGAAGTGGAAGCATTCCAGGAGCCATAATCTCAAAGAATTCAGGAAGGTCAAACCACCCTCTTTTGATGATGAAATGAAGAAGGGAGAGGAAGCAGAGGCCTGGCTGCTTGGACTAAAGAAGTATTTTAGAGTCGATGACTTCTTAGAAAATTTGAAGGCCTGAGTGGCTTCCTTCAACTTGAATGGAGAGGATTCCATCTGGTGGGAAGACCTTAAGAATGTAAAAGGGATTCATGAAGAGGGCCTATCTTGGGAACGGTTTGAGTGATACTTCAGGAAGAAGTATCTGTTGGAAAAGTATTTTGACGAAAAGAGTAAAGAATTCTATGCACTGAAGCTGGGGAAGCTTAACATAGAGGAATATGTCAGAAGATTCCTCGGGTTGCTTAGGTACGTACCCTATATAAAATCAAAAAAGGAAAAGGTGCAATGATTCATCAACGAACTACCTAAGGACTGTCGGAACAGTATTGAGTTTGATGAGACAAAGACCCTAGAAGACACTATCTAAAAGGCAATATATTGTTATGAACAATTTGGGCATTGGACATAACCTCATGAAGGATGGAAGTAGAAGAATAGTTCAGGATTCCATAAAAGGGGTTTAAATCTCCAAGATTTAAAAATTATAAAAAGGACTCAAGGATGAACTTCCCAACCTGATGTGTACATCGGCAAAATTTTTCATCCCAAAGTGGAAATAAACCTTTTGGATCTAACCCAGGAATGATTGATAACCCAAATAAAGAACCCTTGAAATGTTGGGGTTGTGGAGAAGAGAATCTACTAAGGGACTTCCCGCACTTATAACAGAATAGTCGAAGAATTTACAACGTTCAAGAAGATACCACCATCAATGATGTGGCCAGGAGTATGCCACAAATTTATGTAGCCGTGGATAATAAACAAGATGACCACCAAGCTTCAGTGGTGGAGATAGAAGGTATGATCACCATCCATCTAGTGTCTATTCTAATCAACCTTGGTTCAAATTTGAGTTATATAGCCCCTAAGGCTACTGATAAGTGTAAATTACAGCCACATAAACATGCCAAGCCATGGTTGGTACAATTAGCCACTGACACCAAAAGAAAGGTGGCAGAGGCCATACTAGCCTGTCAATTTACTATGGGTGAATTCCTCTGCCAAGCAACCCTTAATATATTACCCCTAGGATTGTATGACCTGTTGATTGCTATGGACTAGCTAGCCACATATAAAGCTAGACTAGACTGTTACCATAAAAACTTAGAATGTGTAAGTGAAGGAGGAAGAAGGATAACCATTCAAGGGATCCAAAAACTTATCTCAGTGAGACGAATATCAGCTCTTCAAATGAAGAGATATCGTAGAAAGGGATGTCCACTATATGCGATATAGGTATTGGAATCAATTGAAAATGACAAACCAAGCCTCGAGGACCATCCCATACTAGGAGAATATAGAGATGTATTTCTGGAAGAGGTACCAGGTCTACCTCCAAGAAGGGACATTGAATTCTCGATAGAACTTGCACCAGGAGTGGTGCCAGTGTCTAGAACACCCTACAGGGTGATCACACCTGAGCTAGTTGAGCTTAAATTACAATTAAAAGAAATGATGGACAAAGGCTATATCTAGCCCAACATGTCTCCCTGGGGAGAACCAGTCCTGTTTGTGAAAAAGAAAGACGGTACCCTCCGACTGTGCATAGATTACAGACAACTCAATAAGATAACCATAAAGAACAAGTACCCCTTACCCAGGATCGATGACTTGTTTGATCAATTGGGAGGTGCTTCAATATTCTCAAAGATTGACTTGAGGTATGGATACCATCAAGTCTGAATCAAGGGTGAATACATCCACAAAACTGCCTTCAAGACGAGATATGGTCACTATGAGTTTGTACTAGTACCGTTTGGATTAACCAATGCCCCTGCCACTTTTATGTGCTTGATGAACAATGTGCTCAGCAAATTCGTAGACAAATTTCTACTTGTTTTTATTGATGATATATTAATTTATTCCAAGAATAGAGAGGAACATGAGGAACATCTTAGGCTTGTCCTTCAAGTGCTAAGAGAACATCTGCTCTATGCCAAATTTAGCAAGTGCAACTTTTTCCATAAGAAAATACATTACTTGGGCCATGTCATATCTGAAGAAGGAGTAGCAGTAGATCCGTACAAGATCATGTATGTCATGGAATGGCCTACCCCAAAGGATGTTTTAGATATCAGGTCCTTTATGGGCTTAGCAGGATACTCTAGGATATTTATAAATGGATTCTCTAGGATTGGTTGTCCAATCACTTCCCTCCAGAAGAAGGAAGCTAAATTCACGTGGACATAATAATGTGAAGAAAGATTTCAATCCCTAAAACATATACTGACCCACACACCCATGTTGAAGATCAATGATTCTGAATTTGACTTCCTCTTGTGCATAGATGCCTCCAAGGAAGGTCTCGGAGGAGTCCTTATGCAGGGCAGAAGTGTTTTCTGCTACGAATCCCAAAAATTGAATGAGCACAAAGTCAACTATGTGACCCATGATCTAGAGTTGGCCACCATAGTGCATGCCTTAAAAATGTTGAGGCATACCTCATGGGAAGGAAATTCATACTTATGATAGATCACTGTGGATTACGATATCTATTTGACCAACCAAAGCTCAATCCTAGATAAGCTAGGTCGATGACCCTCCTTAGCGTGTTTTATTTTAAAATCAAACATATCAAAGGGAAAGAAAATAAGGTGGTCAATGCCCTTAGTCGAAGTATGAAAACAATTCACCTGGCAGTAGTGAGCACCTACGAGACGGATGTCAAGGAAAGAGTCAGGAATGCATAACAAACAGAGATACTCTTCCAGACCATGACCTCGTATCTGGAGCAAGAACCCACAGGGGTAAAGTATGAAGGTCACCAGATGATATATGGAGGTCTGCTAACTTACAGAAACAGGTTGTATATTCCAGATTGTGATGGCGTGAAGAGGTTCATAATGGATGAACTACATAAAATACCATATACTAGTCATATAGGATACCAGAGGATGATCAAGACCACTAGGAAACAATTCTATTGGCTTGGATTGAAGAAAGACATAGCTGAATACTTAGCAAAATGCATAGAGTGCCAACAGGTTAAAGAAAAACACTGACACTCAACCGGATTATTACAGCCTCTACCAATCTTGAAATGGAAATGGGAAACCATCTCCATGGATTTCATCATCGGATTACCAACCTTGACCAAACAAAATGACGCCATCATGGTAGTGGTGAATAAATTGAGCAAGTCCACTCATTTTATCCACGTTAAGTCGACTTGCAAGGTGATAGACATCGCCCATGTATTCATGAGGGAGATATTTAGACTACATGGTATGCCTAAAGAGATCGTGTCTAACAGAGACACGAAATTTACTTCCAACTTTTGGAAATCCTTGATGGGGGCTCTAGAAAGCAAATTGTTGTTTAGCATAGCCTATCATCCTCAAATCGATGGACAAATGGAAAGAGTGAACCAAATATTACAAGACATGCTAAGGATGCATGTAATGCATCAACCCAAAAAGTGGGAAGACTACCTACCACTGGTGGAATTCACCTACAACAACGGCTACCGAGAATCCCTGAAGATGAGTCCTTTCGAAGTCCTATATGGTAGGCCGTGCAATAGTCTAGTTAGTTGGAGTAACCCTGTAAACAGAGTTACTATTGGACCCATCATGATGAAATAAATGGAACAACAAGTGACTTAGATAAAACAAAATTTAAAGGATGCTCAGAACCGACAGAAAAGTTATGTCGATCGAAAGAGAAATCCAAGATAGTTCAGGGCGACAGACCATGTATATCTCAATGTTAGACCTAGGAAGAGTTCCCTGAAGATGGGATCTTGTGCCAAGTTGGCACCTCGGTATTGTGGGCCCTTTGAAGTTCTAGATAGATTGGGACCTGTAGCCTATAGGCTATCACTTCCTCCCACAGTAAAAGAACATAATGTTTTCCATGTTTCATTATTGAAGAAATATGTACATGATTCTAATCATATAATTGATTGGTCTTTGATCCAAGTGGAACCAGAGGGATAATTCCTACCAGAACCTCAATGCATACTGGATAGAAAGGAAAACTCGCTCAGGAACCGAACCATTGCACAGGTCAAGGTCCAGTGGAAACATTTTGGCCTAGATGAGGTGACATGGGAAATGGAAGATGCCATGAAACATGCATATCCGATTTTGTTTACTTCTCTACATACATGTCATGTTGATAGATAAAACATTGGGGACGATGTTCCTTTAAGGAAAAGGGATTTGTAACACCCTATTTGCCCCAGTCTGTAAAAATAACCATATTGGCCAAGAACTATGGCAGACTCAAAGATGTGAATCTTTGATTTGACAGACCTTTGTATAAAAGGTCGATGAATGAAAATTATATCATGAATATGTGTTGCATGATTGATGGGAGGGGGATGTGCTGAAAGGGACCACGATGGATTATGAGAGGTGGTGGAAAGGGCTGGGAATGGTTGCATTAACTTCCACCAAATAGAAACCATACTGGTTTGTACATGCTCGAAAACCAAATCTCATTGTCAGACGCCTGAATGAATTACCCGTCTGGATGGTAGGTGGGGAGGCTCCTCACGAGTAAATGAGGGGTATGGGGGTGAACCACCCATTTGTAGAAGCTGCCACACCTGACCATCAGACAGGGAAATTTGTGCCACACACAACCTCGCAGGAAAAAGGCAAGGAAAGTAGTGTCGATGGGTGGGGGGGGGTGCAGTGGAGAGAACCCGTGAGAAGAATCATGGAAGGAGAACCAGAAGAACTCCAGAAAATCCAATGAGTCATGAGTAGAGGAGAAGGAGAGTAACATTCATCCTCGACTTCCAACGAGCAGGAAGTAGGAGACTAAGTCTCAAACCATCATGGTCCATCTCGGGGTTGGCTAGTGGTAAATCTAGTTGGAATCACTGAGCCTACAGTTTGGTGGAAACAAGCACCCCTCTCAGCAGTCACGTCACACCTAGTGTTTTTCTGATAATTGTTTATATCTCGTGTCTTGAATTGAATATAATGGACACATGCTCATCTTTGTACACTCATAAATGATTTTTGTATATCAGTGTTTTCCTGGTGTTTTGACCAGAAATAATGGATGCATGCTCATACATATATGACCATAATTGGTTTATGTAGAGAATGAATAAGTTCAGATTATGAGAGCCTTCCCTTGAAATTTGTCACATGTATTTGACTCATGCTATGCCTTGTTTTGATTTTCCCGAAGGCACCTCCTTCTGGGAAGTTCCCTCTCCTTCCAGAGCTAGACTGAGTTTCTTTAAAGGACTATAATTTCAGAAACCATACGAGATTACCTCACCCCTGTCACAGATTTCATAACTCGGTAAATTAAGAAGGCCTTCTAGTCAGGTCACCCAGCCTAGGGATATCTACCCAAGAACCCGTTGAAGGATTTTATAGTCTAAGTTTGGAATCCTTGTACCCGAGAGAATGGTTTCCTCAGGTTTCAACATTTCTAAGTTTCGGATCCTGGGAAACCCAGGTGTGAGACTTCTTGTCTACGCACATTGCGAAATCCCGACTTGTAAAACCTCGAAATAATCTTAGTGTATATATGGGCTTTGAAGTTCCATCTCCTAGTAAACCCAGGTGCGAGACCTCTTGTCTGCGCACATCGCAAAATCCCGACTTGCGAAACCCAAAAAATGAGCTTAGTGTATATATGGGCTTCGTAGTTTCGGCTCCCAAGAAACCTAGGTGCAAGACCTCTTGTCTACGCACATCATGAAATCCTGACTTGCGAAACCCCAAAATGGGATTAGTATATATACGGGCTTCAGAGTTTGGGCTCCTAGGAAACCCAGGTGCGAGACCTCTTGTCTGCACAAATCATGAAATCCCAACTTGCAAAACTTTGAAATGATCTTAGTGCATACATGGGCTTCGGAGTTTTGGCTCCTGGGAACTCAAGTGCGAGACCTCATGTCTTCACATATCATGAAATCCTAATTTGCTAAACCCCGAAATGAGCTGAGCAGAGTGGATAGGCATCAAAGTTTCGTCTAGGGGAACACAAGCATGAGACCTCCTATCTTTTCATATCGTGAAACTGTGACTTACGAAACCCCAAAATGATCCTAGTAGCTATATGGGTTTTAGTGTTTCGGCACCCGAGGAAACGAAGGGTATGAACCCCTCATCTTTTGGTATGCGAAGTCCCGATAGGTGAAATTCCAAAGTGGCTTAGTGTGAATAGGATTTTGGGTTTTGAGGTTTGAAAAGTTGAAGAATTTGACTCCATTGCATTTCGAACTCCTAGTTTCCGAAGTCCCAATATGGTTTCCAAAGTCCTGAAATGTGAAAGACGCCTCTTGTCTTAGCCTGCGGTCATAACCAATGATCACATGGAGGTGAATCTTGTGTTTGGTGCTTGAGTTGTACACGACGGATTTTCAACGAAAGAACCAGTGGATCAGTTTAGTGAAGGTCTCAATCGGAAGACCTAGCCTATTCTATAACCTCATAGGAATTCGGGAACTCTATCCCTCGATAAAGAAAAATAAAGAAAAAGGTGCAAAATCTATTATGCCATAGTGGGTGTGTGACAAATTGGTATCACAGCATGGTTACAACACTTGGCCTGCTTGGGCTCATGAACGGTTTGCACAAAGATTCCATTCAAAGTAGTCTTAAAAAGGAGTAACCCCCTATCTTAACCTCTTAATCACGAGTCAAAGTTAATAATGAAAACTCTTATTGTGTGTATGCATGTGAAAAATATGAACTATGTGCTAGTTATGAATGAATATAAATATTGACTAATAAAAAGTGTTTTTCTTTTGCACACAAGTAGACGATCAACCACAGGAAACTGCAGACGCATAGAATGGAGACTCACCCCAAAGTGGGAGATGGCTCCCACAATAGAGATGAAGATTCCGACAAAAGGAGGGTGGTAGGGACCCCTCCGGATCTAGTTGAAACTGTGAGGAGCCTCATGGTCGAACTACAGAGATGCAAGGTCGACAACGAGAGGATGATAAAAGATCAAGAGAAGAAAAAAAAAATTAATGCAGTGTTACTGCAGAGCTTATCCGACATACAAAGACAATTGTAGCATGAACCTGACACCAGTCCAGCGGACCAACATTGAGCAAAGAAAATTCGATGTCCACCTAAGATACAAAAACATGGTATTTTAAGTGGCCACACTGGGAAGAGAACCTCGAGGAAGGTCCACCCCAGAGAAAAGGGACAAGCATCATATGATCCCTCTGTAAAGGAAGCTGGCGACTCGAAGGTTTCTTCTAGCAGCAGGACTAGTTCCTATTCCCAAAGAAAATGGAAGAAGCAGAATCATTCCATGAGCCATAATCTCGATGAATTCAGGAAGGTCACACCACCCTCTTTCGACAGTGAAATAAATAAGGGAGAGGAAGTAGAGGCATGGCTGCTTGGACTAAAGAAGTATTTCAGAGTCCATGACTTCTCAGAAAATTTGAAGGCCCAAGTGGCCACCTTCAACTTGAATAGAAAGTCTTCCATCTGGTGGGAAGACCTTAAGAATGTAAAAGGTGTTCACGAAGAGGGCCTGTCTTGGGAATGGTTTGAGAGATACTTCAAGAATAAGTATCTATTGGAGAAGTATTTTGACGAAAAGACTAAAGAATTATATGCACTCAACCTGGGGCAGCTCATCATAGAGGAATATGTCAGCAGATTCCTCGAGTTGCTGAGGTACGTACCCTATATAGAAGTAGAAAAGGAAAAGGTGCAATGATTCATCAGCAGACTACCTAAGGACTATCATAACAGGATTGAGTTTTATGAGCCAAAGACCCTAGAAGACACTATCTGAAAGGAAAGATATTGTTATGAATATCTTGGGCATTGGATAGAACCTCGTGAAGGTTGGAGGAAGAAGAATAGTTCGGGATTCTAGAGAAATGGGTTTAAATCTCAAAGATTTAAAAATTATAAAAAGGACTCAAGGATGATCTTCCCAACCTGAAGTGTACATAAGCATAATTTTCCCTCCCAATGTGGAAATATACCTTTTGGATCTACCCCAGGAAGGATTGATAGCCCAATGAAAGAACCCTTGAAATATTGGGGTTGTGGAGAAGAGAATCTACTGAGGGACTTCCCGCACCGACAACAAAACAATCGAAGAATTTACAACATTCAAGAATCTATCATCGTCAATGATGTGTCTAGGAGTATGCCACAAATTTTTGCAGCCGTGGATAATAAACAAGCTGACCACCAAGATTTAGTGGTGGAGATAGAAGGTATGATCACCAACCATCTAGTGTCTATTCTAATTGACCTTGGTTCAAATTTGAGTTATATAGCCCCTAAGGTTGTTGATAAGTGTAGATTGCAGCCACATAAACACACCAAGCCATGGTTAGTACAGTTAACCACTGGCACCAAAAGAAAGCTAGCGGAGGTCATACCAACTTGCCAATTTACTATGGGTGAATTCTCCACCCAAGCAACCCTTAACGTATTACCCCAAGGATCATATGACCTGTTGACTGGTATGGAGTGGATAGCCAGATATAAAGCCAGACTGGATTTTTACCATAAAACCTTAGAATGTGTAAGTGAAGGAGGAAGAAGGATAACCCTTCAAGGGATCCAAAAACTTGTCTCGTTGAGATGAATATCAGCTCTTCAAATGAGGAGATATTGCAGAAAGGGATGTCCACTATATGTGATATAGGTATTGGAATCAATTGAAAATGAAAAACCAAGCCTCAAGGACCATCCCATACTAGGAGAATATAGAGATGTATTTCCGGAAGGGGTATTGGGTCTACCTCCAAGAAGGGACATTGACTTCTCGATAGAACTTGCACCAGGAGCGGTGCCAGTTTCTAGAACACCCTATAGGATGAGCACACCTGAGCTACTTGAGATTAAATTACAATTGAAAGAAATGATGGACAAAGGCTATATCCAACGCAGTGTGTCTCCCTGGGGAGCACTAGTTCTGTTTGTGAAAAATAAAGAGGGTACCCTCCAACTGTGCATAGATTACAGAAAACTCAATAAGGTAACCATAAATAACAATTACCCCTTACCCAGGATCAATGACTTGTTCAATCAATTGGGAGTTGCTTCCATATTCTCAAAGATTGACTTGAGGTCTGGATACCATCAAGTCCAAATCAAGGGTGAAGACATCCAAAAAACTACCTTCAGGATGAGATATGGTCACTATGAGTTTGTAGTAGTACCATTTGGATTAACCAATGCCCCTGCCACTTTTCTGTGCTTGATGAAAAATGTGCTCACCAAATTCCTAGACAAATTTGTACTGGTTTTTATTGACGATATATTAATTTATTCCAAGAATAGAGAGGAACATGAGGACCATCTTAGGCTTGTCCTTCAAGTGCTAAGAGAGCATCACTTCTATGCCAAATTTACCAAGTGTGACTTTTTCCAGAAGAAAATACATTACTTGGGCCATGTCATATATGAAGAAGGAGTGGCAAAAGATCCTATCAAGATCAAGTCTATCATGGAATGGACCACCCCAAGGGATGTTTCAAATATCAGGTCCTTTATGGGCTTATCAGGATACTATAGGAGATTTATAAAAGGATATTCCAGGATTGGTTGTCCAATCAATGCTCTCTAGAAGATGGAAGATAAATTCATGTGGATGCAAGAATGTGAAGAAAGATTTTAATCCCTAAAACATCTACTGACCCTTGCACCCGTTTTGAAGATCGTTGATCCCGAAGCTAACTTCCTTGTGTGTACAGATGCCTGCAAGGAAGGGCTCGGAGGAGTCCTTATGCAAGGTAGAAGTGGTGTTTGCTATGAATTCTAAAAATTGAATGAGCACAAAGTCAACTATGTGACCCATGATCTAGAGCCGGCCACCATAGTGCACACCTTAAAAATGTGGAGGCATTACCTTCTGGGAAGGAAATTTGTACTTATGACAGATCACTGTGGATTACGATATATGTTTGACCAACCAAAGCTCAATGCCAAACAAGCTAGGTCGATGGCCCTACTTAGTGAGTTTGATTTTGAAGTCAAACATATCAAAGGAAAAGAAAATAAGGTGGCCAATGCCCTTAGCCGAAGTATGAAAACAGTTCACCTAGCAGCGGTGAGCACCTGCGAGACGGATGTCAAGGAAAGAGTCAGAAATGAACAAGAAATAAACATATTCTTCTAGAGCGTGACCTCATATCTAGAGAAAGAACCCACAGGGATAAAGTATGAAGGCTAATAGATGATAGATGAAGGTCTGCTAACTTATAGAAATAGGTTGTATATTCTAGATTATGACGAATTGAAGAGGTTCATAATGGATGAACTACATAAAAGACCCTATACTGGTCATCCAGGATACCAGAGGATGATCACGGCCCCTAGGAAACAATTCTATTGGCCTGGACTAAAGAAAGACATAGCTGAATACTTAGCCAAATGCATAGAGTGCCAACAGGTTAAATCAGAATACTGACACCCAGCGGGATTATTACAACCTCTACCAATCTCAAAATGGAAATGGGAAACCATCTCCATGGATTTCATCACTAGATTACCAACCTCGACCAAATAGAATGATGCCATCATGGTAGTGGTGGATAAATTGAGCAAGTCCTCTCATTTTATCCCCGTCAAGTTGACTTGCAAGGCGATAGACATCACCCACGTATTCATGAGGGAGATTCACACTACATGGTATGCCTAAAGAGATCGTGTCTAACAGAGACCAAATTTCTCTTTAGCACAACCTATTATCCTCAAACCGATGGACAGACGGAAAGAGTGAACCAAATATTAGAAGACATGCTAAGGATGAATGTAATGCATCAACCCAAAAAGTGGGAAGACTACATGCCACTGGTGGAATTCGCCTACAACAACAGCTACCAAGAATCCCTGAAGATGAGTCCTTTCGAAGTCCTATATGGTAGGCTTTTCAATAGTCCATTCAGTTGGAGTAACCCTATAAAAAAAGTTACTATTGGACCTGACATGCTGAATGAAATGGAACAGCAAGTGACTTAGATAAAACAAAATTTAAAGGTCACTCTGAATCGACAGAAAATTTACGTCTACCGAAAGAGAACTCCAAGAGAGTTCAGGGCGGCGGACCACGTATATCTTAGAGTTATACCTAGGAAGAGTTCCCTAAAGATGGCAGCTTGTGCCAAGTTGGCACCTTAGTATTGTGGGACCTTTTAAGTTCTAGATAGAGTGGGACCTATAGCCTATAGGCTAGCACTTCCTCCCATAGTAAAAGCACATAATGTTTTCCATGTTTCATTATTGAAGAAATATGTACATGATTCTAATCATATAATTGACTGGTCTTTGATCCAAGTGGAACCAAAGGGAGAATTCCTACCAGAACCTCAATTCATACTGGACAGAAAGGAAACCCCACTCAGGAACCGAACCATCGCATAGGTCAAGGTGTAGTGGAAACATTTTGCCCAGATGAGGCGACATGGGAAATGGAAGATGCCATGAAACATGCATATCCAATTTTGTTTACTTCTATACATACATGTCATGTTGATAGATAGAACATCAGGGATGATGTTCCTTTAAGGCAGAGGGATTTGTAACAACCTATTTCCCCTAGTCTGTAAAAATAACCATATTGGCCAAGAACTATGGTAGACTCAAAGATGTGAATGTTTTATTTGACAGATCTTTATATAAAAGTTCGATGAATGAAAATTATATCATGAATATGTGTCGCATGATTGTTGGGAGGGGGATATGCTGAAAGGGACCACGATCAATGATGAGAGGTGGTGTAAGGGTCTGGGAATGGTTGCATTAACGTCCACTGAACCAAAAACATACTGGTTTGTACATGCTTAGAAACCAAATCTCACTCTCAGACCCCTGAATGAATTACCTGCCTAGATGGTAGGTGGGGAGACTCCTCAAGAGTAAATAAGGGGGATGGGGATGAACTACCCATCCGTAGAAGCTCCCAGACGTGACCATTAGACAAGGAAATTTATGCCACACGCAACCTCGTAGGAAAAAGGCAAAGAAGGTAGTGTGGAAGGGGGGTGGGGGGGCAGAGGAGAGTACTCATGACAGGAATCATGGAAGGAGAACCAGAAGAACTCCGAAAAATATAGTGAGTCATGAGAAGAGGAGAAGGAGAGTAACCTTCATCCTCGACTTTTGATGTGCGGGAAGTAGGAGACTAAGTCTGAAAGCATCATGGTCTAGCTCAGGGGTGGCTAGTGGTAAATCCGATTGGAATCATTGAGCCTATAGTTGGGTGGAAATGAGCACCCCTCTCAGCAGTCGCATCACAATTGGTGTTTTTCTGATAAGTGTTTATATTTCATGTCTTGAAGTAAATATAATGGACGCATGGTCATGTTTGTACACTCATAAATGATTTCTATATATCAGTGTTTGCCTGGTGGTTTGATAAAAAATAATGGATTCATGCTCATACATATATGGCCATAATCGGTTTATGTATAGAATGAATAAGTTCAGATTATGAGCCCGTTCCCTTGAAATTTGTGCCATGTATTTGACTCATGCTATGCCTTGTTTTGATTTTCCTGAAGGCACCTCCTTCCAGGAAGTTCCCTCACCTTCCAAAGACAGAGTGAGTTCCTTTAAAGGACTACCATTTCAGAAACCATATGAGCTTACCTCACCCCTGTCACAGAGTTCATAGCTCGGTAAATTAAGAAGGCCTTCTAGTCAAGTCACCCAGCCTGGGGATATTTACAAAAGAACCTGTTGAAGGATTTTGTAGTCTAAGTTTGGAAGCCTTGTACTTAAGAGAATGGTTTCCTCAGGTTTCGACGTTTCGGAGTTTCGACTCCCAGGAAACCCAGGTGCGAGACTTCTTGTCTACACACATCGAGAAATATCAACTTGAAAAACCTTGAAATGAGCTTAGTGTATATATTTTCTTCGTAGTTTTGGCTCCCAGGAAACCCAAGTGTGAGACCTCTTGTCTGCACACATGACGAAATCCCGACTTGTGAAACCCCGAAAATGAGCTTAGTGTATATATGGGCTTTGGAGTTTTGGCTCTCGGGAAACCCGGGTGAAAAACCTCTTATTTGTGCACATCATGAAATCCCGACTTGCAAAACCTTGAAATGAGCTTAGTGTATATATGGGATTCAGAGTTTCGGCTCCTGGGAAACCCTAGTGCAAGACCTCTTGTTTGCACACATTGCGAAATCCCAACTTGAGAAACCCTGAAATGAGCTTAGTGTATACATGGGATTTAGAGTTTCATCTCTCGGGAACTCAAGTGTGAGACCACCTACCTTCACATATCGCGAAACCCCGAAATGAGATGAGCATAGTGGATAGGCTTCGGAGTTTCAGATCCCGAGAACACAGGTGCAAGACCTCATGTCTTCGCATATCGCAAAACCCTGACTTGTGAAACCCCGAAATGAGCCTAGTAGATGTATGGGTTTTGGCGTTTTAGCACCCAAGGAACTAAAGGGTATGAACCCCTCGTCTTCTGGTACACGAAGTCCCAGTAGGTGAAATACCAAAGCGTCTTAGTGTGAATAGGATTTTGGGTTTCGAGGTTTGAAGAGTCAAAGAACTCGACTCTCTTGTATTTCGAACTTCTGGTCTCCAAAGTCCCGATATGGTTTCTGAAGTCTCGAAATGTGAAAGGTGCCTCTTGGCTTAGCCCGAGGTTGTAACCAATGATCACATGGAGGTGAAGCCTACGTTTGGTGCTTTAGTTGTACATAACATATTTTCAGTGAAAGAACCAATGGATCAGTTTAGTGAAGGTTCCGATCGAAAGACCTAGCCTATGCTAGAACCTCGTAGGAATTCGGGAACTCTGGCCCTCGATAAAGAAAAAGAAAGAAAAAGGAAAAATCTATTATGTCGTAGTGGTTGTGTGACAGTATTGATAAGTATACACAAGAGAAACAACTTATTCTAACAATCTTGGCCAAGCTAGGACCAGAATACATTGTATATGTCTCCAATTTCCATTCTGGCAAATGTCTTTTTGGAACAAATTGGAAAATCCCTACGTTGGCTCGGTTCATTGAGTATCTTACACAAGAGAAGACAAAACTCATTCAGATGGGCCTCATGAAATATCACAAAGAACATGCACCATGCATGATGGAAAAGGGTCATCCAAAAAGAATAGGAAGGAGGGATATTCCAAGCCCTTCAATGATTCTTCAGGTTCCAGAGACTCTTCAGATTCCAAGAAGAAGAAGAAGGGAACGCAGTGCACTTACTGCAACAAACCGAATCATGAAGAATCCATATGCATGAAGAAATAGCTCGATCTTATGGCATAGACACCTCAGCAGAAAAACCTTGGAAACTTCATTCTAGAGGGAGTGAAGAAGCAAAAGGAAGAATATATCGCTCCTAAGAAAGGTAATCATCATGTTTTGGTTGCAATTAATTCCTCATATGATTCATGGATTATAGATTCTGGTGCATCCCTAGCAGCGAAAGAGGAAGTTTTCTCTTCCTTGAGTCCATGCTCAAGACCTCCTATTCTCATGGGGGATGATACTCCAGTAGTAGGAGGAGGAGAAGGGAGAGTGGAACTCCACAATGGCATTTTCGAGAATGTTTTACATGTTCCAAAGCTTTCTATGAATCTTCTCTCAGTTTATCGGATCTCTTAGAAAGGTAAAAAGGTTGAATTTACATCAGATTTTGTTTCAGTAGTTGACATGCATGACAATTCCATCATTTCAATTGGTGAGGTGGATCACAAGTCAAGGTTGTATAAATTCACTAAGTTTACTGACGATGACTCCTCTATTCTACTTACACATAAGGAGAGTACTTTGCATGCACCTCTAGTGAAACATGCATATACTCTTGTTCTTCCATCGGTTTCAGACACCAGAGATGATTCCATACACTTAGATTCTATACATGGAAATAAGCAGGTAGTATAGCTAGATAAGAAACCAGTGTTGAAGCTTCAACAGATGCCCAAGAAGGCACATACAACACTTCAGGAAGAAGACAACCTTGTAGGGAATACATTGGATTCGAGGATGACTCCATCTCAACATGAGGAGCCTTATCATGTACTTTCAACCTCAAAACCTCCGATGCCCATGCATTGCTATATGGTTCAATCTACCGATCCAAAGAACTACAATAGGGTTGTGGGAAATCCATTATGGAAAGAAGCCATGCAGAAGGAGTATGACTTACTCCTACAGAATTAGAATTGGAATCTAGTTCCACTTCCACCATAAAGGAATATTTTCAGGTGCAAATGAGTCCATAGAATCAAGAGGTACAAGGCTAGACAGGCTGCTGAAGGACTTCATCAGAACCATAAATATTTTTACATCTTCAAGAAGACTTTCAGTGAGAACAAGTTTCAGACTTTGTGGGATTGTCTTGCAATGAAGAACATAGTTTCCTAGCAGCTATCATTTTCTTCTTTTGAAACATTATCTTTTAAGGGGGTTTTTGTTCCCACGTGGTTTTCCCTCTTTCCTCGTTTTTATTCAGTGTTCATTCGTTGCGTTGTACATGAGTACCAAAAATGACCTAGTAGTCGGAACACATTTTTTACTCCATAGTGATGATCAGGGGCGGTGTTGGAGAAATTTTTAATTTTCGACACACTAGTTCAGTGGGAGTTAACTAACCAGTTCTATTTAGACTTTCTATTTTTACCATCACTATTATGCATGCATGCATTCCTAAGGAAATCTAACTGCTTGATTGTTTTTCTTAATTATGGAATGTTTTTCCCTATATATGAGTGTATTCCACTCATTCATTGTATCATATTGATCATGATCTATGTATCAATCATCAACTCATTGTATTAGTGTGAATATATTTTCTCATTCTTTCATATTGAATATTTCTTCCTTTCTTGATAAGCTTTGTTTGTACTTGCTTTAGCTATATCTCTTGTGCAGGTTTCCATGAAACACTGACAAGAAATTAACTTTCACCGTCTCAATGAATGAAACATTAAAAGGGTATCATCGCCACTCCATTTCATTTATGACTAATCAAATTTTAAAGCGGAAATGAACCATTAATGGTCTGGAAAATCCAAACTCAATTTAGGAGTAATGAAGAGGCAAGGTAACCGACTAATTGCATATGTATATATATCCATGTAATTATGATTTCTAGCACAAATAGAGAGAAAATTGATAATGAAATTTTGAGAGTGTTAATAGGGGATTTTATACTCTATTTTTGTTTGAATCTTAGTTTGGAAACTCATGTTAATATTCAGATTTATTATATAGGAATGATTCAGTGAATTTATTTTGCTGTTGGAATATGAGTTTTTATTCTATTGTTATAATTCCCTTATTTCTACTATAACTCTATTTTGTTGTAATAGCCTTTTACTCTCTGTTGAAACACATGTTGAAAAGGTTGTTGTAGAACATAGTATCAATTTTTTTATGATGTAGGAGTGGTTCACTTAAGTTTTTTCTATAATAGCTCTTTATTGTTGTTGAAACACGTGATGAAACATGTGATGAAACACATGTTGAAACAATTGTTGAAACACTTGGATGTAGCTTACAAGTGTTGTAACACAGTGCTGAAAATTGTGTAGTAATTGTACATTGTTTTCTGAAGCACTCCCCTGCTTCCTTCAATCTCAAAGCCATCCCAGGAAACCTGGAATTGATGAAAAAGCTTTCTAGCATTGTTTCTGCAAGATACTTAGTTTTGTTACTTGCTACATGCTTTATGGTTTTCCAATTCCTTTGTTATGTTAATCACTACACTAGATAATAATGTTGAATTACTTTTTCTATAGTCTTGTTTTGATTCCTTCATTTTCTCTAATGAGTGTCGTTGCAGTTTGATCGAGTAGATATTTGCAAACATTTGATGGAGGATCATGCTAGTTATATTGAAACTTGTAGGAGGCAGAGAGTGAACCCATGACTCCATGCATCTTGTTGAGTGTCCTGCCACCAGCCTTCCCAAAAACTTGCCAAGAATGTGCAGATAGTTGTGAGTTATTGATTTCCAATACTAATTATACATCTCAATGAAAATATTTTCATCATACTCTAGCAGTTGTTCTCCAAAGCGATTCCCAACACCTATATCATATGGAGGGTTGAACTTACCATCCACTAGATCACTGGGGAAAACCCGAAAATTTTCCAAATTCAACATCATTTTCACATACGTATATCTAATATTAGCAAGGTAAACCATGGGTTTCAACAATCTCCTTAATTTGATCTTGGGGGAAAGCATGAATCTCTATATCCTTATTCTCGTGCAACTACCTCCCATATTGTCTATTTATAAGAAATGACGCTTGGTGGAGCCATCCACTCAGTTATATTTTCCCTCCTCTCCAACAAAACCTCTAAGCCACTCCATGCTTTCTGTGTACTTCCTAAATACTATCTATATCATATTGTTACTAAATATAATAACACCTAGCGAAAGCATTGGGTCCACAAACTGTACAAAAGAAATGGTACCCATAAACTAGTTGATCCTTGTAGAGTCCTAGGTCTCAAAGGGAATATTAAACTGCATCAACATCAGAGATGGGAATGAGGCACATGAGAGCATACACCATGGCAGTTTTTATGTCGGCCAAGAAATTCACCGACACTACTCTACACAATATTTATGGACTCATGCGCTAATTTCCCACGAAATTGACACCATGGTGACGTGTTCTGCATGGCTATGGATAATAGTAAATGCTGGAGTTTATATTTGTCATATGCACCATCCCCCTTTTGCTCATCATTTCTCTACAGAACGTTGCAATATCTGCAACTTGTCATGGACGCGATATAGGGAATTAACGATGTGTTGGAACTTTGACTTACATTAGTTTCTCATTGACTTCCTGATAATTCCATTTTATCAGAAACCCTTTCTTATAATTTTGATTTTGTAGTAACCATATTATTTAAAGTCCATTGATTCTACTAACATAACAATAAAGTTCGATAATTCCTCTATATTGAGAAAATTAGTAAAATTCAAAAATTCCTTTAATTGAGCACATTCGCAGCACATTCGCATATAGATTTATCCCCTCCTTCCTAACCTTCTCCGCTCATATTGCCCCTTCACCGACTTTCCCCCTCATTTAATTCCCTACCTACCCATTTATTACCTTATCTTATCATTTTGTAGTTAATGCCCCTTATCCCCTTTATTTATTATTTTATCCTATATTTAATGTCCTATCCCTTCTCGAATACATAAGCTTAATTTAACAATATAATTTATTAACCCCCTTTAAATTTAATACTCATGTTATTAAATGTAATAGGTAGTTAATTAATTAATTAATTAATTAATCAAAATTATAACCTTTAATTAATTAATAACTACTTAATTAATATCATTAGATCAATCTTTGTTTAGTTATTAACATGGTAGGCAAAATTAATTACCTAATAAATCTTTTACTTAATAATCCCTAAGTATATATTCTACTAGGGCTATTACATATACCCACCCTTCAGGAAACTTCGTCCTGAAGTTAAGGTGTATTATGGTACAAAGGAAAAGAAACCTAGTTTAGACACTCATAACAAGTAACTGACATTATCAGTAAGTAAGTCAAGGAAACTCATACATACTAGTGTATATGTACACAAAATGCATGTGTAGCTAGTACATACAAGTCTTGTGCATGTACTAATAATCAAAACTATCATCTTTTAGTAATTTATGTATGCATCCAATCTAGTCAGCAAGACTAATCTTTTATAAAAGACATCAACCAATCAATTGTTTGAGAAATCCTTTAATTACTATTATCCGGTTCAACAATTTTATTTTAAACAACTGTGGTTTAGTTACGTAATAATAAATATTCATATATACACATTTCTCTTCTTTTTTTTTTGAAGGGAAAACATTAAATTCCACCATCAGAAAAATCTCCATACTCACTCAACTATTACTACTCATCCTTCCTCCCTAACCTACTTCCATCTCCATTCCTATCCTTCCTTTGCTAGACTATCTTGGAGTGTCAATTATATTAACCTAACTCCAAATAGAACCCGTAAGCGGAAGTGTTGCTATCTTGACCAAGCTTCCCTAGCAGGCATCTGACAGTCATCATCACACGTCTTGGGGAGCATGAACTAACACCGTCCTCCCATGACTTCAGGTTTCAGAGGATACATGGTGGGAAATGCCTCCACCCCTCCTAACAGGAATAGGGTCCACACCCTACAATGGAGGATACACAGTGGCACCGTGTTGCTGGAGGTTTTGTCATTGTTTATTCAGTTTTGGGCAGTGTCACCACCTGAAATCATGCACTAATCCACATATCATAGCAATGCATCCAAACCAATATAAATTTCACATGCAATACTCATACCATAATGTTTCTCGCTTAGTGGTCCTGATATCCACTTTCATCATCATTATCCCTTGGCTATTTCATAGCCCATAACCTGCAGATTAGTCTGTAACACAAACTCATACATTTCTATGCATTATCATCATGTAATTGCATACTATC
>ML776625.1:2263435-2289579 GCA_009831015.1 Picea engelmannii | reverse complement strand
TCAATTTGGTATCCCTGTACCGATAAATTAACATCAAAGTTTTCCAATTAGAAATAGATCTCATAATATCCCATAATTCAATTTCGACACCCATTCATAAGATTATCATTTACCCAAAATAGATTGCATCATATCCGACATCATTCTAATATTATTTAAACATTCATTAAATTCACATTCTCACAATATGTCGCATCATATACATCATCATCAATAACATTTAAACATTCGTAAAATTTACATTCACATAATATATGGCACTACATACATCATCATCAATAACATTTAAACATTAATAAAAGTTCATAAATTTTAAAGTTTAAGTGTATCACTTAATAGTTTCACTGTGACTAGAAAATTAAGTATATAGGCCTCAGGTAATCCTGGTTGTCTAAGTCAAAAGGTGGTGTTACATACACCCAACATTCAAGAAACATGTTCTCGAGGTGGTCAAAAAAGTGAGGGATAGTCTCTCCATAGTGTCTCAACATCTTCCCAAGTAGCAGATCCTGGACTATACTTTTCCCACTGGACCTTAACTTGGTCTACCAGACGGTTCCTGAGCTGTTGAACTCTATGGTCCAATATGCATAACGGTTCTACCATGAGGGTTCCCATGTCCGATACCCGCAATTCCTTCCAATTTAGTTTATTTGATTCATTAGCAACATAATGACGTAAAATAGATACATGAAATACATTATGAGTTTTATGCAAGTGGGGTGGCAGTACGAGACGATATGCAACGGGTCCAATTTTCTCTTAGATCTTGAATGGTCCTATAAACCGAGGTGACAACTTTGTCCCTTTCTCGAACTATATCGTACTCTTATTAGGCATGATACGAATGAAAACCTGGTCTCCCACTTCATAACTTCAGTCAGTCCTGTGTGCATCCACATAACTTTTCTTCCTATCCTATGCTTCCTTTAGTCTCTGCCTAATCTGGATCACTTGTTCCTCCATTTATTGAATCAATTCTGGCCCAACTGTTACTCGGTGTTCTAGTCTATCCCAACTCAATGGCGTTCTGCATGGCCTCCCATACAAAGCTTCATAGGGTGGCATTCTAATGGAGCTATGATAACTGTTATTGTAGGCAAAATCTACCAAAGGTAGGTACTTCTCCCACTGGGTTTGATTATCCATTACATACATCCTAAGAATGTCTTCCATGACTTGATTTACTCTCTTAGTTTTCCCATCTGTTTCAGGATGATAAGATGTGCTTAAGTTCAATTGAGTCCGCAATGCTGACTGTAAACTTGTCCAAAACCTAGAAGTGAATCTGGAGTCCCTATCTGAGATGATCTTCTTAGGTATCCCATGCAAACTGATAACCTCGCTTACAAACACACGTGCCACATTAGTGACATCGTAAGTGTCTCTAACCAGAATGAAATGAGCACTCTTGGTTAACTTATCCACTATCACAAGAATGGAATTTTGTCTATGGGATGTGAGTGGCAACCCCACAACAAAATCCATAGAGATGACTTCCCATTTGGACATAGGAACATCATGTGGTTGTAGGAGGCCTACTGGGTGATGGTGGTTGGATTTCACTTGTTGACACTCCAGGCATTTGGTGATGAAATGGACTACATCGTGTTTCATGCCTACCCAAAATAAGAGATTCCTCATATCTGCGTACATCTTCTTCACACCTGGATGCACAAAATAAAGTGCTTTATGGGCTTCCTTCAGTATGATTCTTCGAATATGCCCATTCTCAGGGATGTACATCCTTCCTCGATATCTTAATAGTCCTTCTATTTCCAGACTATATCCTTCATACTTTGGGTCTAACTGCCTCCCGCTCTGGAGGTTTGAAGTAACCTTTAAATACCAACTGTCTCCTGGGAGTTGTGTCAACACATGTTCCCTCGGATTGACCTTTA
This sequence comes from Picea engelmannii, assembly GCA_009831015.1. Lineage (NCBI taxonomy): Eukaryota > Viridiplantae > Streptophyta > Pinopsida > Pinales > Pinaceae > Picea > Picea engelmannii. Next base: position 2,287,678 of record ML776625.1, on the reverse strand, counting down.
AGGTTACCAAGGAGAAGATACGTGGTCTCCTACTCAAGGCATCTGCGACCACATTTTACTTTCCCTTGATGTACAAAATACCAAAATCATACTCACTCATAAACTCACTCCATCACCTTTGCCTGGCATTCAGATCTCTTTGAGTGAAGAGATGTTTTAAACTTTGATGGTCCATTTTGTGCTCAAAGTTTCTCCCCACAAGATAGTGCCTCCAAAGTTTCAGAGCTAGCATTACATCTTCCAAATCTAAATCATGAGTCGCGTATAACTCTTCATGCTTCTTCAACTTCCTTGACGCATAGGATATCACTCCTCCATCCTGCATTAGCACGGCCCCCAACCCTTGCTTCAAGGCATCTGTGTAGACTGTGAAGTCCTTTTCCATATTTGACACTCGTAGAATTGGCGCACTGGTTAGTAACCTCTTAAGCTCAATGAATGCACTATCACATTCTTCTGTCCATTCATACCTGACCCCCTTTCATTGCAAAGTGGTGATGGGTTTCGCTATTTTTGAGAATCCTTCCACAAATCTACAGTAATAACCTGCTAGCCCCATGAAGCTTCTCACCTCATGGGAATTTTTCAGCACTGGCCACTCCATAATGGCCTTTACCTTTTCTAGGTCCACAAATATTCCTTCGCCAGAAATGATATGACCTAAATAGTGGATCTCTTTCTGGAAGAAGGAACACTTTGACAACTTCCCATATAATTTGTTCTCTCTAAGGCAGGACAACACTATTCACAAGTGTTCCTCATGTTCTCTTTCATTCTTGGAATAGATGAGGATGTCATCTAAAAAGAATTGTACAAAACCGTCTAAGTACTTTTGGAATACGTCATTCATGAGGCTCATGAATACTGCTGGCGCATTGGTCAATATGAAAGGTACTACTACAAACTCATAATGTCCAAACTGAGTTCGGAAGGCAGTTTTTGGGATATCACCTTCCTTAATCCTTAACTGATGATACCCTGATCGCAAATAAATATTTGAGAATACCGCTACTCCTTTCATCTGATCGAAGAGGTCATCTATTTGCGGCATTGGGTACCTATTTTTCACTGTAGCATGGTTCAAGTCCCTGTAGTCTATACACATTCGTAAGGATCCATCCTTCTTCTTTACAAAAATTATCGGTGCGCCCCAAGGTGAGACACTGGGCCTTATTAGCCCCAAGTCCAGTAACTCTTTCAACTGCATTTGCAATTCACAAAGTTTCGATGCTGCCATCCGATACAAAGTCTTGGAGATTGGTTCAGCACCAAGTTTTAGCTCAATAGTAAAATCAAGCTCCCTCTCAAGAGGTAACCCTGGTAACTCGTTCAGAAAAACATCCTAAAATTCTGACAATATCGGGTACTGATCCAATGAGGGTCCCTTCCTTTCATTCACTGCTTCCACTACATAAAGTTGACACCCTTGCCTCGAGCATCACTTAACCTTCATAGTTGATATAAAGCATAATGACACTTTTCTCCGTACATCCTGGATCTCTACTGGTCTTCCTTCATCATCGACACAAAGCAGACTCTTTGCGAAACAATCTACCAAAGCTCGATGAGCTTCTAACCAATCCATTCCAATGATTAGGTCATATGCCCCGAGGGCAGTGATGTATACCTTCAACCTGGTAGTACACACTCCCAGGTCTACTATACAATTATAAACACTAGGTCCTACCACTTGTTTTTCCCCTGAAGCCATCTCGACTTGTTTAAAGTCATCATGCTCGTAGGCTGCCAACCCACTCTTTTCTAATGAAGATGGTAAAATGAAACTATCTGTTGTACCAGAATCAAACAAAATATTAACATTGATATGATTTAGCATACCTGATGACTCCACCACCATGGATTGATGTTCGGCCTAGCGGTTATTAACCGCTGCGTAAATATGGTGGCTGCTACTTGCTCTCCCCATCGGTGCCTTTCCTTCTCTATGTACGAACCCTGATTGTATCTATGGGAAGTCGTGCTAGTAATGTGGTCCTCCTCACCCCCAACAGGTAACACGAGATTGAACCTGTGAATTGTTATGTGACTGCCTTTGAAATGATTTCCTTCCCCTGGAACCCCTGCCCCTACTCGTTGTTCCATGAGATAGTCATGGACCTATCTGCACCGTTGGCGATGAAGGAGATGTTGCACTCGCTTCCATTGAAATCCCTACAACTACTGTCCTTGGTGCGACTCTGTTACCATATAGTGGTGGTATTGAGCCCCCTCCCCTAGGAAATGTCCTCGAGGCCTTCCCTATGAATCCAAGGCGATGCAGAAATGTCGATCTTGTACCCTCGGTTAAGTTCATGTGTTCCTTTGCATAACATGCATTTTCCACTGCTTCCGCTACAGAAGATAGTTTCCACATCCGCACCATAGCTCTTATCTTAGGTCTCAATCCATAGATGAAGCGCTTTGCCTGTCATTGGTCATTATCCATATACGAAACATATTTGACCAGTTCCATAAATCTGATCTCATATTCTTCTATAGTTCTGTTTCCCTATACTAAGGCATGAAATTCCCCTACCTGTTGTTCCTCGTAGTATGCTGGTAGATATTTCATTCGGAACCTCTCCTTGAAAAGTTCCCAAGATACTGTGTCTAGGGTAAGGTGCAATTGTCTTTCCAGGTTGCCCCACCAGTTCAAGGTGTTGTCTCTTAACTGAAAAATGGTGATATTTGCCTTTGAGTTGGATGCATAGTCCCTTAAGGAAAAACACATTGTCATGACTTCCAACCATGCTTCTGCGTGTTCACTGGCGTGACCCCCGACAAACTCCAGAAGTTTGATCTTCTGCAACTCTCGCATGATTTCTTCAGGTGGAGGTCCTCCCCCTGAATCCCTTGATGCTTCTGGATTACCCGTTCTAGATGGTGGGGATTCCACTTCAATCCCTGCCATTTGTCGCCCCTTTAAAGTCTCGTTAATGGCTTCCAATGAACGCAGTATGAGGGAAAGTTTGAGCGATGGTGGTGGTGGTGATGGCGGTGTTGGCGGTGCTTGCAACGATGCTCCCCTGCCTCAACTCCCTCGAGTCCTGACCATCTTGTATGTTTTAAATTGCATCAAACAAAGTTGTCAGGGTGAGTTCCAAGATGTTTTAAATTGGTGCTACTTAAACTTAGAAACATGGTTAGGCATAAGTTTTCTTTACTTGTCTGTAAACAGACATTACTCCTTTAGGGGATTGGCTAGGTTACGGTTAGGATTAAGCATCTAAGCTTGATTTTTTTCCCCCACGAAAAGAACTATTGGTTCTCTTTCCCTGTAGCTACGCTAGCCTTGTGCCATACTCGCCACATCCTATTCATACTCTCCTAGTCCATATGCCGCCTCCTTCCTGCTTGTCCTAGTCTAAGCCCTTTTAACTTTTCTCTTACAACTTGATTAAAGTGAATTCCGACCTTATGTTTATTAATTTACGTCGAAAGGCGTACACCTATTGACAATGGGCACAATTAATGATCTTTTAATCTTATTTAACCTTAAACCCTTATTTTATGGCTATGCATTGAAGATGATGGCATATTCTTAGTCGTCCTCCAAAATCAATGGGTCAGATTTATTGTTCATAACTTTCTTGCATTTATCAAGGCATCCATTAACATGTTTACTTTTTAACATTTACCTAATCACATTAAAAAAAATTGTTGTAAGGATATATAATTACCATGTTTAATGATTAAATAGGATTAAACAGTGGCATCTAAATAATTATCCACAACTGCCAACCACGTTTTGGTGTTCACCAGAGCTATCTACCTTTCGGTGTTATTGTTCTTCTTAAGACGCTTCACTTGGTGGGGGTCTTGGGTTCAAAACCCATGGACCCCAAAACATTTTTATTTAATTAATTAATCATAATTACTTTTAATTAATTAATATACTTAGTTTTAATTTGTTGTGTATATTATATTATTATTATTGGTTTTTTTTTCAAAGGCACATACATGGTGCGTTGGTGTTTGGTTGTTCCTTAAGGCTTAGGTAGTGGGTGGTGGTCAGGGGTTCAAAACCCATAGACTCCATATATTTAATTAAATATATATATTTTAATTCATTTATATATAAATATATATTTTCTTTTAATTCTTTATTCATTTATTTATATAATTATACCAATTTTTTTTTTATATTACTTTTTTTTATATACATAATTAAAAACTTAAACCTAAATTTAATCGTTTAAATTTAAAAGAAATAAAGTAAATTAATATTATTTAAAGTGCAATTAAAGTAAATTAATAAAATGAATTAGTAAAAGAATATAATATAATATAATAAAAAAAATGTATCTCCATAGTCGGGCAATGGGTCCTCGCATGAGGCCCACGTGCCCTGTCCTTCCCGCTCACTCTTCATACCTAACCCTAAAACCCTACACCTGGTAGCTCTTCAAACCCTATGCATCCTTCCTCTGCTGCCTCCTTCTCATCCACCGAGACCTTCCTTGCTCAGCCAGTGTAGTGTTGAGATTTTCTTTTTGGACGTTTAACCTCAGAAATGCAGGGAATGGTGTTCGAGCAATTGGTTCTCAGTCTCTTGATTTGCAGTTGCAGGCTCTTTCTGTTGCTGTAATAACTGACTCCTTAAAGAAGAAAAAGAGGTCTCTTCACTGTATGCTATTTTCCACTTCCTGACTAGAGGGTTTTGGCAGCATCACCATCAAAGCATTGAATCAATAATGGATCGGAACAACAAAAGAATTGTCATGGCACTATAGAGTGGGTTAAAAAGTGAGCTGACATGGGCCTTAAATACTCTTACAGTGTTGTCCTTCAAAGAAAAGGAGGATCTTCGAAAAGATGCTACTCCTCTTGCTTCAGCAGTGGTATCTACGACATCAACTGCAGCAGCCCCCTTCTAGAGGGTAGCGGGAATGACCTATGTTTCCTATGCCAACATATGCACTTCCATGCTCCGAACATGCATCAAGGAGCCCTACAAATCCAATGTCGTCTCGTGCGAGAAGGTTCATTATACTGTCAGCAAATGGGTCGAGGGAAAACCAGAAAAACCAGGTACCCTCCATTTCTCAAGGATTTAGGCTAGTTGGGTCTTTTAGATCCTGGCCTAGAGAATGATTTTCATCATGCAACTTCTGGTTCTCATTTACACACAACATTACTTCTATATGAACCTTTGGGTCTTGGGTAACAAGGACATCATTTCTAATTTGTAAAAGATTAGGTACTACGGTGTTTTTTTTTATTATTATTAGAAGAATGTTTGTCGTTGCCTTGCTATCAATATTCTCCCATCTATTGAATCTGATGCATATATGGATGACCAAAAATCACTCTCGTAGGTATCCATACGATCTATCCCTTTTTGGCTCCATGGTGCCTGATTTCCCTCATAATAACTTTTCTCAGCCTCTAGCTATAATGGAGAAGCACCTTGTTTCTCATACCTGTGTGAATCCTTGCACACCAAATCTAACTGAAACATTTTCGAATCCTTGCATGCGATATCAGGTTGCAACAAATTCAGACCAGGTATTTGTATGGCTACAATTGCATACCCATTATCAACTTCTTCCTTTACTATCATTTGAGATCGTGGTTTCCTTCTCGATTTTTTTGCCCCAAGGCACCAGCGTAAATATTTTTGTTTCTGGATCATCTTCCTCTTTGGGAAGAATCGAGTCCTTGGAACCATCTTGTTCCTTATCTCTTTGTCTCTACACATGCTGTTGTTCTGAATTTGCAGTATGTGGAGGTAAACTAATTAACATTTGAAATGACTTTGTGTTGTATGCTTCAAGTAGACCAGAATGGCATTGCATGATGTTAGTGATTAATTATTTGTTCAGTTAACATTTGAATTGGGAAAAAGGTCTAGCAGATGAACCTATGTTGATATTTGTGTACATGGTGTACAAACTTAACAACGAGAAGAGGGTTGTTGAGGCAATCATGGGCATGCTAGAGTTACCAGTTAAAGCTTGGCACTGTGATGCTGCGGAGTTGGTTGGAAGACTGATTGTCAATCCAGATAATGAACCATTTGTTCTTCCTTTTTCACCTCAGGTTGACTTGGTTAAGCTATCGCCTCATTGGAGATTTTCTTCCTCTAGATTTTGGTTTCCAATGGATGATTACATGGTTCATCTCTACATACATGTCAGGTGTATAAGCGCTTAGTTGATCTTCTGAGTTTTCCTGGAGCAGATGCGCAAGCAAAAACTGTAGTTGCCCTTTATAATCTTGCAGAGGTCAATATGGACTGTCGATTGAGGCTTGCTAATGAACGCTGGTAACTTCCTTTCCTCCGAAGAGATTACTGTCAAGCCTGGGTCTAGAAGTGGCATTCAACATTTGTATTTTTTGGCATGCAAAACTAGATGTTTGTATCAATGACATTGATAAATTTGAATTTTGCATTGGAGTTAAAATTAATTATCATTTGTAAAAACCCTAGTATTCAGCGTTTTGTATTATTTGACATGCAAAACTAGATGTTTGTATCAATGACATTGATAAATTTGAATTTTTCATTGGAGTTAAAATTAATTATCATTTGTAACAACCCTAGTTTCTTGTTTTAGTTTAGTAAATTCGTTTTTTACATTTTCAATATGTATTTCATTCATATATATTTAGATTTGTTTATATATAATCACAATAATAATACGTTTGGTTTGTAGGTTAGGCGGAGCTGGAATTGGAGCTGGGACTTTGGCCCTTAAGGCCCCAGATTGTGAGTGAGGAGATCTGATACCATGTGTAGTAACCATATTATTTAAAGTCCATTGATTCTACTAACATAACAGTAAAGTTAAATAATTCCTCTATATTGAGAAAATTAGTAAAATTCAAAAATTCCTTTAATTGAGCACATTTGCAGCACATTAGCATATAGATTTATCCAAAAATAATAAAATTTTATAGAAAAATAAAACAATACACAATTTGAAATACCTGGGTCTGATGCTAACCCTCCATTTGTTCTCTTGCCTTGTTGACCGTTGCTGCACTGTGTAAACACTGCCCAAAACCTTGTTCCACCCTGCCAACTAGGACAACTTCCTAGCTCTAGGATATCATATGGCTATCCTGGCCCCCATGCCCAAAACCTCCAGCAAACTAGTGCCCCTGTACTAAACCTTCCCACTCCCGAACTCAAATCCTCTCTGCAAATCCAAGAGAGCCCCCAAAAAATCCATCCCCCAAAATCTCCCGTTGAATGATCCCCTCCTTCCTAACCTTCTCCGCTCATATTGCCCCTTCACTGACTTCCCCCCTCATTTACTTCCCTACCTACCCATTTATTACCTTATCTTATCCTTTCGTAGTTAATTACCCTTATCCCATTTATTTATTGTTTTATCCTATATTTAATGTCCTATCCCTTCCCGAATATGTAAGCTTAATTTAACAATATAATTTATTAACCCCCTTTAAATTTAATACTCATGTTATTAAATGTAATAGGTAGTTAATTAATTAATTAATTAATCAAAATTATAACCTTTAATTAATTAATATCATTAGATCAATCTTTGTTTAGTTATTAACATGGTAGGCAAAATTAATTACCTAATAAATCTTTTACTTAATAATCCCTAAGTATATATTCTACTAGGGCTGTTACTGATTTCCCCAATTAAATGAAACATATATTTCTATTTATCTCCATTTCTATTGGCTATGGAGTTTAAGGTATTATTGTTGGTACAACAACATATCTCTTGGGGATGGGGATGAGTATGTGTTATTTTATTATATTCTTCTTCAATATTTGGTAATACGACAGGTAATAAATTGTACTATTGATTTCATTACTGCTTCCATGAAATTTCATGTTCTCACTATGCCACGATGTTGCCTCTCTACACCTCAGATTTCATATATCCATTAGGCCACAATGTTACCACTCTGCCTTGGTAGCATTTTCCTGAACTATGTTCTAAGCCAGTCATGGTATGTTTGTCTCTACACACTTGAGATTGTGTTTTTGTCTACACTTTTTTTCTAAATGTTGTCAAGTCCATCATTCCAACTTCTCCATTTCGAGATTCAGTTTATTTTACAGGTTTTGATCTCTATTACAAATCTAAGTCTATCGTCAAAAGTTCATCTAATTATGTCGAGTGAGTTACTTTGTCTTTCCTTCAAATCTATAGGGTTTGCATGTGCAACATCAATATTTGGAAATGTTCAATAGTATAATTTCCACATTGTATACGATCTAGATCAAAGAAACCTCTATTTTTCTCCGATTAGTTGTTATTCTCTCTAGACTCCATTAAATATTTACAAAGATTATCTTTACAAATCTTGATTGTCATTCATGTTACATTGTTAGACAAAGGTATATGAGAGAATGAAGAAATAAAGAAGAAGGTATGGGAGATGTTAGACAAAGGTTGGGTGAAGGAGAGTTTGAGTCCATGTTTTTTACCAATAGTTCTCATCCCAAAGAAGGATGGTGGATGGCACATGTGCATTGGATCCATAGAAAGCAACAAAATTATCATAAGGTACAAATTTACATTTCCTTGCATAGATGATTTGATGGATTGTTTGAGTGGTTCAAAATATTTTTCAAAGATTGACTTAAAGAGTGGATACCATCAAATAAGGATAAGATAAGGGGATGAATGGAAGATTGCTTTGAAGACTAATAGTGGACTATATGAATGGTTGGTGATGCCTTTTGGAATGATAAATGCTCCCAGTACATTTATAATATTAATGAATGAGGTATTAAAGGAGTTTATCGGAAAGTTTGTGATAGTCTATCTAGATGAAATTATTATCTATACCTAGACAAAAGAGGAACATTTAAGGAATTTCAAGATGGTTTTGAGTACCCTGCAGAAGGAAACATTGCTGATAAATTTGAAGATATGCATTTTATGAAGATGGAGCTGATGTACTTGGGGTTTGTCGTATATTAAGAAGGTTTGAAGATGGACCCAAACAAGTTTCAAGCAATTGTGAATTGACCAACCCCAAGAAACACATTTGAGGTAAGAAGTTTCCATGGGCTTGCAAGTTTTTATAGAAATTTCATTAGAATTTTCACTCAAATATGTGCACCTATTATAGATACTATCAAGGAATGAAAAAAACCATTTAAGTGGACTGAAGCAACTAATATAAATTTCAAATTATTGAAGAAAAAGATGACTGAAAATCATGTGTTATCTTTTCCAATCTTTAACAAATTCTTTAATGTTGATACTGATGTTAATAGGAATGAAATAGGATCTATATTAAGTCAAGAGAAAAGACCGCTTGCATATTTTAGTGAGAAATTAAATGAAACAAGACATAAATATTCCTCTTATGAAAATAAATTTTATGAACTTGTTCAATCACTTAAGTAGTGGTGGCATTACGTCATTCCCAAAGAATTTGTCTTGTATAGTGACAATCATGCATTACAATTCATAAGTAGATAGACAAAACTAAATCAGAAACATACTAAGTGGGTTGAATTTCTGCAGAATTTTACATTTGTAATTAAGGATACTAGTGGAAAGGAAAATAAATTTGTTTATGCATTAAGTAGAATTAATTTTCTTTTGCAAGAATTTAAAGTCACACTTTAGGATTTGATGGTGTAAAAGAAATGTATCAAGACGATGTAGATGTTGAGGATGCCTATGCATCTTGTGAAGATCCAGTTGTTGGTAACATAATTTAGTGATTAGACTACATGCTACAGGAAGGATTGTTATTCAAGAACAAAAAATTGTACATACCAAAGTGATTAATGAGGGAAAATTTGATCAAAGAAAATCACAATGGATTATTGTCAAAACATTTTGGACAAGATACAGAATTTTCTCAAGTGATTTTTTTTTACTATTGGCTAGGTATGTAGAATCAAGTGAAGAATTTTGTGGATAAGTGTAGAATTTGTCAGAATGATAAAGGGAGGAGTCAAAATATAGTGTTGTACCAACCACTACCAATTCCAAGAGGGCCATGGGATGAAATGGGTATGAATTTATTTTTGGGATTGCTAAGAACACAACGAGGTAATGATTCAATCTATGTTGTGCTCAATAGATTTTTAAAAATGGCTCATTTAATTGCTTGTAAAAAGACTAGTGACGAGAAAAATGTTGCAAATTTGTTCTTTTAAGAGGTTGTAAGGTTGCACGGTTTACCCAAAAGTATAGCTTCTGACAGAGACACTAGATTTGTGGGACACTTTTTGAGAACCTTATGGAAAAATCTTGGTACTAATATCAATTGTATCTCATCCTATCATCCATATACTGATGAAAAAATCGATGTAGTAAATAGAAGTCTGGAAAATATTTTGAGAAGTATTGTGAATGAGAACCCTAAGAAATGGGATCAAATGATTTCTCAAGATGATTTTGCATATAATGACTCACCAAATAGAAGTACAAGGATGAGTCCATTCTATATTTTATATGGATTGCATCCCAGGGGAGTGTATGAGTTAAGGAATTTGGGAAAAAAAGAATTGAGAAGTGTCTATGATGAGGATTTTTCAGTAAGTATACAAGAGTTGCAGGAAAGGGTCAAATAGAAATTGCAAGACAACAACAAAAAGTACATGCAATGAGTAGATATGAAGAGAAGACCGGTGATTTGGTCATGGCATATTTGACTAAAGAGAGTTTTCCTGTAGGGAATCATAATAAGATAAAGATTAAAAATATTGGGCCATGTAAAATTTTAAGGAAATTTTCTTCTAATGCATATGAAATAGACTTCCAAGTGGTGTTGGAATTTCTCCAATATTTAATGTTTCAGATTTGTATCCCTTCAAGGAGATAGAGGATGTTTCAGTAGATGAACCTATAAGTGATAAAGATGAGAATGTGGAATGGAAAGAACAACCACCCACAGAAGCACAAAGGAAATCGAGGAAGTATTGCATAGAGAGGTGTTAAGGAAAACCAAAGGAAAATAATATTTCCAGTACTTGTTCAAATGGAAACGTAGAACAAAATAAGATACTACTTCGATGATAATTGCATAGATTTATGAGTATGGTGCAGATCTTGAAGACCTAATGAATAGTTATCTTCTTCCTCGGGAGTTTGATGCAAGAGCATGTGATAGTAAATCTCAAAATTGACCTCTAGGGTCAAAGACATTTACCAAGGGAGTTGGTTCAGTAATTTATTTTATTATTGTTGTAATAATTATGAAATGTCTCTAGTAAACATTTTCGTTGAGTTTATTTGTTGAGTGTCGAATTATTGTCATAGGTGTTAAGTATATTGCTAAATATCAAGAAAAAATATTTAGTTTAGTCAATTGTTTATATAACTCAGGATTTTGTTGTTTCTGATCTGTCTTAGGGCTCAAGATATATTGTATATTTTGTAAGAATCACAGTTTAGCAAGTGTGTGATATCGAATATGTAAAAGTGTGGATTTCACATGTCTAAGAGACCGACAAGGAATGAGAATTCGTCTGTAAAATTATTCCTTCATTGATATTAATTAAGAAGTGAGCATGTGATTTTTTCACACCGTACATTTACATTTTTTCTCACTATGTGTTTGCATCTTGTCCCTTTGTGTGTTGAAATTATTGAACTACATGTATAATTTGTCTTGGTAGAGTGACGAGGTTCTATGATTAGAGGAAAGACTATCACAGTTAATTCCATCGAAGTTTAAAACTATGTTTAAAAGAATGTTTGTTGAGTATTTGTCTTCAAAAGAATATACAATCACGATTTGTCATAGTAAACCATAAGATAAAAGTCTGGGACAAGTTGATATCATCATTGAATTATGCATGGAAAGTATTATGCAACACACTAGTATTGTTTATTGAGTTTAGTGTAGAATTGTCTATGACATATTTTGTCAGTATTGTTGATCAATACTTCTACACAAATATATATATGTGTAATGATGTTACGTGCAGAGTTTTCTATGACATAGCATAATTTAGCGTTGTAGAAATAGACCATTTGAGTGCTTATTTATGTTGATCCTAGGCTAGACAAGTAATCTGAATATTGAATACGACAGAGTGTTGAAAACTCTATGATTGTGGGTTGAATGTGGTATTTTGTCATCAATTGCATAGGAAATAGATCTCCCTCAACATGGTGAATTATTTTTCAAGAGAAGGTAGGTAGAAAAATAGGTTTGGGATCGATTCTTGAAGATGACTATCATGAAGACAGTGGTTGAAGGGGACAACATGATGCCTATTCAAAAGGAGGTATTGAAATATAAGTTAATCATGCTACACAAGTATATTACAGGTGAAGATTATTTTAGCCTAACATTTATTTACCATATCAATATATAATTGAATTTAATGGACAAAGGCTTAACCTTCCTTACTTTTCATAGAAATCGTTGACCAAAATAATGGCCAAAACACAAAAGAAAGTGTACACTGGAACTATGGAATGGAATTTACATCACCACGATCTTATGAAACTATTAATTCTGGAGGAACTCGAAAAGAAAAATGACACATGGGATGATTTCATAGCCCAAAACCAATTCGGGGAAGCTCAGGAGGAAAAAATGGAACTTGAGCCTTAGGGTAAAGGGAAAGAATATGAATAGGTTGAAGAGAATATTGAATCATATGAAGCTAAGTATGAGGAATATGAGAAATAACATAAAGAGGTCGAGGAACCTGAGGAAGAAAAAGGGGAGTTGGGTACAAATGAACATGACCCTGAGCTTGAGGTAGAGGATGAATAACTTCAGGTCATATCAATATTAAAGAATATAAGAGATCCAAGAAATAGGGGAGTCTTAGTGACACCTATTCCACCAAGGATGACCAGGAGTCAATTTGTGAGAGTTGATGTAGAGTCAAGTCAACCTCAGAAAACCATAGAGAATGAGGTAATACTTGAGACCCCTCCCAAGAAAAAGCGTTCAAAAACTCTTGATGAAAGAAAAATTGTGCATGAGTAGTCTATAGAGCATAAAAAATTGCATGGTGAGACCAAAATTGTGAATATCATTGAGGAAATCCAGTCAGGTAGTCTACTCACCAATGAAAGTGTATGAGAAAAACCGATGGATAAATTAATTGGTATTGACATCTTTGCATGAAAGGGAAAGAGGATTGGTATATTAAAGAGAAAATTCATGGAGATGTCATTTGTAGAAGAGTTTGTTAAAAATGGGAACATACCATTGAAAGATTCGAGTGTCAGGTTCCTAGACGAAATTTCTTGTTTGAAAAAGGAAATCAAGAGTTCACTAAGGAGGTACTAATGATGGTACAGGGAGGCCCAAAATATTCATCTACAGAATCAAAGGCTCAAGGCTAGAATTGATGGTTAAATGTAGCTTATCATATGACTATTTAGGCCTAACATAGAACTCATAATGTATCAATAGTTTTGGAAATCATTTTTGGAGGGTGATTGAAGGACCAGTTTTGCATGAGGACTTGCAACTCGTCAGGCATGGGGGAGATGTAGGGTCCTATTTTTGACATGTTTTGGTACAATATAAATGATCTTATCTTGTTTTTTACCTTTCCATTTTCCACCTTATTACCCTATAATGATATATATTTCACCATTTTGTCTCCAAAATTCATTTTTGGTTCAAAGGTAATCATTTATTCCTGAGTACTTCATTTTTCCTTGGTTAGTGATTGAAATATGTTAATTAATCAAGCTAATGATATTACAAGAACATTATTGTACTCTATTGAACAAGTTTTGTAGTCGTTTTGATGGTTAATATATTTTCCACCCATTCCATCCAATTGACAGATAAGGGTTCTAGAGAAAATAGAGTACCCATGGATATCCACTATCCAAATTGGATACACTTGAAATGTAGAAGTGCTATTGCTAGTCAACAATCCAATATATTCATACAGCACGTACGAGCTGGTTATGATTTTATGCCTTCGGTCATGAAATCGTAACATATTTACTTATATGAGATCTATTGGTTCAATTAGTTTATCTGAAACTAAAAATATAATGTTTAGACTATCTTTAGTGTATTACATAGGATTGTAAGTTAAGGGTCATTTCTATTTAATTTGAATTTTTTCTATAAATATCAAAGGAAATCAAGCCCAGACATAATATTTGATAGATTGATAAAGCCTTAAAGAGGCAGATTGCACTATGGTCAAGCATCCATATACTATGTTACTTTCTGAATATAAATATTAGTTTATGCACCATTAATTGTTGATTTTCTGATTTTATATGTGATTAGTGGGGATACTTATGAGATAAGGTAGGCCCCCCTTAGTATCAAAAGTATCGACCTAGTTGTTTTATTTATTTTTTGCATTAGATTTAATTGTAATTATGTTATTGTAATCAATATTTCAGTTCAATTCATGTTAGTAGTTTTATGGGGTCTTGTAGTGAGGTTTAGTTTATTGATGTTGTAATTCCATGTGTGTTCTATTTCAACTAATGCGTGTGACCAAGAAGCTTACTGCTTGATTTTTGACATATTTTCCTGTGATTCTATGGATAAGAATTGCCCAGAGATGCAAATCGTTGTAATTAACCATTGCTACACTTCATTGATTGACAATCTTCCCATAATAATTAGGTTGATCACATGTATTAGTGTTTTTGATATGTTTCTCTTGTTTCAAGATTAATGGTTGTCAAATGACTAACAAAGTGGATCCAACAAAGTAATATTGGGTATAAAAGTGTATATCCAACTTGCAAGTTTACCTTAGCATGTCCACTATCATATGAACAATTAGATTGGATTTATTTCATAGTTTATCAGCATGGTATGTCTCTAAGATTGTTCTGCATATATTTTTCTTAGTGCCTCTTAATCCTACAAACGCGGATTCGATAATTAATGTATTGAATCAGTGTTGTATAATTTGCCCAACAATTGTTTTCAATGAACCCTCTATTTTTTTCCTTGACTGTATGAGATCCTAATTATTTAATACATTTAAGAGGGTGGGTGTAGAAAGTCACATCCATTATTTATTGAGAACATGCATCTAAAGTGTAGTCAACATAGGGGAGAGTGGGGGTCAACTTGGTTGGGGAAAAAGGGAAATTCATATGAAAAACGGGGGAGAGTTTTTACAACCAGGTTTTTGATAGCAAGGGACAAGAGAGCATGGAAGCTTGAAGGAAACCATAGTGCACATGTGTGGTAGTTATTTTCCAGATATAGAGTGCATGATGAATCAATTTGTTAGGCCTATAGAGTGAGACTATGTGAAATAAATTACACTACCAATAGTGATATTGTTGTGCATTTTTTCTTGAAGCTGACATCCATGGAGTCCCCAACAAGAGAGATTCTTGACTTGTGGTAGAGCCTTTGAGTGAGGTGGGAATGATTGAGATATTGTGTGTAGTGAAGCGGGATCCCATTCCTTGGGTTTCAAAAGTTGAGAGGAAGAGAGATGGAGGATTAGGATAGCTATAGGAAAAATTAGTTGGTTGTGGGAACATTTGGGTTGTGAGTGGAAAATGAAGAGTCACTATCTCTTGTGGATTCCTTGACTTGTTATTTATATTTGGAGTAACAAGTCTATGGTTGGGTGGAATGACTATTTTTTGGAGTTGGTTGCACAATTGTTACTAAAAGATAAGTGTTTTATCTTTGTGTGTTACTTTTATTTATCATTTATTTTTCTATGTAGTACTTTGTGTTTACTCTGAGTATAACTAGTTGCATTGACATTTTTGGAAATGTTGTTACATGCACTTAGCTTAATGGTATAAAAAAATTTAAATTTTTATGGGTTTAATAGTGGGGAATACTACAAAAAGAATAACTCGTGTATAGAGGTGTACAACCACCCAAAAAATGTTCAAGTTGTGTTTTAAAGCATGAAAAGATAACAGTTACATCCTAATAAACTATGACTTCTTAAAATAGGTATGGTATCATTGGCATAACTTAAGTGAAGTAATGAACTCAAATGATGAGAATATAGATTGTGTTTTCCCTAATTGGGGAAAGGGCCATTGGAAGTTCCATCACTACAAACATTTTGAATATTTCCCATTCTTCATTATTTGGCCCTTTTGAAAATACATATACTTAAGCTTGAGTAAGTATGAAAGATTCAAAATTAGTTTTAAGTAAATCCTAAACTATATCCCCTTTCTTCCTATCTACATCGAGGAGGAAGACAAAATCATGAAATATTTATGTATTAAATATTCATTTTTGGGAACAGAAAACAATCAACACACAATAATGTTATTCACTAGAAACTAAAGTATGGTTCAAATTCAATTTTGACAATTCCTTGAAGAAAGAAAGTATGGTTCAAATTCAATTTTGACAATTCCTTGAACACAAACGTGGGGTTGGTAGTGGCATGAGCCATACTAACAAAACATGAGAGTTGGATACTTCGAATATGGAAAAGATTTGAAGGAATCACTTTAAACAATAATATCAAAATATTTCCAGTACTAAATGCATCTAAATATAACTCATCACAGATTCCCTTAATAGGATAGAAAATATTATTTCTTGGCAATTAGTAGTGAGATAAGAGATTGAACCTTTACATTGTTTATTTCCAAACATGCTTGCTCATTAGTAGAAAAAAAAAAAACAAATTGGAAAGCTAATTGTTCATTTTCCATCATGCTGGCTCAGTGATAAACAAAAAACCTAATTAAGAGAATTCAATTTTAAACATAGATAAGTACACCTAGCTTAAGGGGATTTAATCTAGACAACTAGCTAATAGGTACAATATTGAAACCTAATAGATTGAGACCATATTTTGAAATCCCAATCCCATACACTTAGTGAGAATGTTGGTAACTGACCATTAAATCCCAAAAAGAAAAATATGAGGTGTCTTCTACCAATGAAAACCTAAACCAAAAAGAATGTTAAGATCCCCTCAAATTTCCTGGGATCTACCTTTATCCCTTCTTTCAAAATAATGTGATCCAATAGCTTTCCTTCTTCCATGGTGAAATTTGACTTCTTAGGATTCAATGAGATTATAAACTTCCTACACTTATGAAACACCCTTCTAATATGATTAAGATGTTCTTCATCTGAGGTGGAATACACAGTGATATCATCAAGGTAGAAAACAATAAATTTGTCTTTTTTGTTGATTAAGGTTGGTTGTCATTGATGTCAACCCTTGAAGAAATCCCCATAGCACAAAGGTTTGGGTAATGGACCCAATATTGTTTGATGTAAATATGACTCATTATTGTTTTTTCATGGTTGATAAGAAGTAAATATGGATGAACTGCAAAGTGGGCCCCTTATGGTGAAAGCCATCACGGAAAGACGCTTTGTGGAGTAAGAGAAGCCATGCTAAATTGTGGAATAATGAGATGAAGGAAAGTGAACTTGTCAGGGAACATATCCTATATGGAGAGTGATTTCCATGTCATTTTCGGTGGTATGTGGAATGTGACATAATTCCTCACAGTTAAGAGTTATGGCCATGATAAGTTGGAGATGCCAGGTTTGGGTAATGGACCCAAGTTTGTTTGATGGGTAACGATATGAGTTATGATATATTTTATGATAATTATATTCTATATCAATGGAACATGTCATGCCATTTCTGGTGGTATGTAGAACGTCACATAACTCCTCACGTTTTGAGAGTTATGGCCTTACGAAGTTGGAGGACCCTCATATGTCATCTAGAAGCCCCAAAAGGTCAAAGTAGTCAAAATGGTTTAAGAGATTTTAAAAGGTAAATAATAAAGTGAAGTGATGAGTGTATTATAATTAAAAGTGAATAGAAAATAATTTTTTTCAATAATAAATTTAATGGAGAAATTAGAATTGGACCCAACCCTAAAATAAGGAAAGTGGGCCAAGTCACCTAAAATATGTTTTTAAGGAAGCTACTTGGAGAGTATAAATAAGAGGCAAGACTCTCATTTGAATCAAACTTGAGAATATTGAATATCTATATGTGTCTGAGGTAACCAAGGATATCTAAACTGGAATTCTGAGTGAAGGTGAAGAAAAGAAGGCCGAAATGCAAGGAAGGATAAATTCTTTTGATGGTGCTTTCTAAGGTATGTTATTTACAGGTCATCTTACCATTTTCACTATAAATTTTTTTCTATAATGATTCAGACTGTGAAATTTCTATGCAAGTGAGAAAACATATCCAAGTATATGTGGTAAAATATTCATCTTGTGGGTCATTTAATTTGGGGAGTTACACTCCGTGGAAAATAGGGTTTGTGGCCAGTCCTGAAATTAGTCAAAATCAAGTGTTTCGGGTAAAAATGTCATAACATGTTCATAATAGATCCAAATTCAGTGAGAACAAATGTGCTGGTTAGGTTATAGTCTGTAGTAGCTTTTGTAACATTTTTATATCAATTCATCAAATACTTTTTGTGGGGCATGCTCTACAAGGTCGCTCTCTAGAATAAGCCAAAATTCAACAAGGTATGCCATTTTTACTATAAATCCTTTTCTTAGAGGTTCCAAGTAGTGACACTTGGAAGAATTGAACACAAAACATAGAATAACATTGTGTATCAGTTTCATATCTTTATACATTACAGGTTCAAAGTTATGATTACTTCAAGTTAGGGTTGTTGACTAATCCAAAACTAGGCATGTGAGACAAAATAAAAGTTTGATGAAAATGCTAGTCTCTTGTTTTTAAAGTTAAGGAAGGTTTGTAGGAATGTGATCATATACAAAAGGTCTATTACAGAGCTACAAATCATATTTAGAAGATGAAATTGATGAGGGCTTTTGGTTGTGGTACATGTTGAGTACATGGTTGAGACAAGTAGTTGATGAGTTGGTGCACGTACATGAGGTGTATAGTTGATGATGTTGGTACATATTCATGAATCATTGTTGATGAGTAGTTGACACATTATTGGTACATACTTGGTACATGGTTGAATGCACTTTTTTATGGTACAGGTTGATTACAGGTTGGTACATGGTTGGATGCACTTGTTTATGGTACAGGTTGATTACAGGTTGAGGTACAGGTTGATGCATGGTTCAGATTTATTGGTACAGGTTTACAATGGTATATATCATAGTGATAGTGTGACAGTGGTTCCATCATTCTACTTCTACTTCAAGGTGGAAGGATGGGGCAAGGATAGGTGGTTGTATCCACCTTCCGGTTGTAGTTGGAGAACATTGGGGGTTGTAGCCTCCTTCTGGTTGTAGCCAGAGAATTAGGGAGTTGGAGATTCCCTTAGGTTGTAGCCTGAGAAACTGGGGGGTTGGAGCCTCCTTCCAGTTGTAGCTGGAAAACAAAGGAATTTGGTGCTTCCAATGAATGTAATTCTTCAAGACATATAAGAAAAAGCATTATGCGGTTTTCTCTCGATTTGGGTTTCCACGTAAAACACTGGTGTACTGTGTATGTGTGTGATTGTTTATTTCTTATTTCTCATTATTGGATAATATTTCTACATTGATATAACATTTGAAGAAAAAAGATTATAATTACGCTATTATTGATTCACCCCCCCTCTTAGTAATCCAACAAATGGTATTAGAGTAGGCTCCTTCAGAAACTAGTTTAACCACTAAAAGGTAGATCATGGAGAGCACCAACTTGTATAAAAATGGAATACCACAGTTTGATGCACAAAAGTATGCTTTTTGTAGCATAAGGATCAATACATATATACAGGCACAGGGATTTCAATCTTGGCAATCAATTGTAGATGGATACAGAACACCAACAATTCCACCAACAAATGAAAAAGCAGTGAAACTCGGTGAGAATAATTCCAAATCCATAAATGCACTTTTGAATGGTCTCAGTGATATGGTATTCACCAAAGTTGCACATTGTAAATTTGCTAAAGAGATTTGGGACAAGCTTCGAAATATTTATGAAGGAGATTCAAAAGTCAAAGCAACAAAGTTTCAAACTTACATAGGTCAGTTCAAACAAGTAAAAATGAAGGAAGATGAAGATATCACAGCCTACTTCTTACAAGTCGATGAAACAACAAATGCATTCATAGGATTGGGAGAAGAAATTGAAGAATCTATGATTGTTCAAAAGGTACTAAGATCTCTTCCTATGAGATTCAACCCTAATATAACAACACTAGAAGAAAGATCGGATCTAAACTCAATAAGAATGGATGAACTGCATGGAACCTTCACAACATATGAGATGAGAATTGAACAGGAAAATCCAGATGTAAAAGAATCAACCTTTAAAGCATTCAAAAGATCAAGAAAAAGAAAAAGGAACAAGAATAATATAGCAACAACAACAATGTCTCGGAAGATGATGAAGAAGTGGCCAACTTCATCAAAATACTAAACAAGGGAACCAACGGTAAGTACATAGGTAAGCTTCCTTTAAATTGTTTTAATTGTGATGGTATTGTTCATTTTGCTAACAAATGTCCTCATAAGAAAAATAGAAATGATGAAGGTTATTCAAAAGGCAGACAAACATATAAAGGTAAAATAACTACAAAGAAAGTTTTTAAGAAAAAATTTTGCACCAAAGAAGACATCTCATCATTAGATGAAGATGAAGTCAGTGACAGTGAAACAGGGAGAATTCTATTCATGGTAGTAGAAGACTCTGATAAATAAGACTCCAAAGAAGAATATGAAGAAGAAATTTAAGAGGTATAAGTTGAATTTTGAGAAGAATTAATGAGTGCCATAGAAGTTATCAGAAGAGAAAAGAAGAAAAACAAGAAACTACAAGCAGAACTAGATAAGAAAAAAGACACTCGAGAACTAGAACAAATGATCACAAAATTGAAGGTTCAAATAGAAGAAGATAAAAGAATTGAAGAAGCACTCAAATAATATCTAGAAGGAAAGGGCGGGATCATCGGAAACCTAGAAGCGGAGGTTGTCACACTAAGAAAGGATATTCAAAAGAAAAATATGCAGAATAGCTCAAAAGTTTTGGATGATATTATCACGAGTCAAATTTTTTATCTTGACAAGTCTGGACTTGGATACAGTCAGATAGAAAAGAGATCAAGATCCAAAACAATAGAGCAAGAAACAAATCCAAAAAGTTATGCAGAAACAGTCAAAGGGGATAAAAGATATACAAGGAAGATTACAGGGACAATCCTCCACCGAGAAGATTCAGATTTCAGAATCAACAGTAGATAGACAGGCCTGAAGAAGAAGAAGGATACATAAGAGCACCTCCTTTCATAATATCTTCAACTACCATAGCTAACAATAGGAACAATAACTACTTTGAGAGCCATACACAAAGGGGTTATTCAAGAAGACCTAGTGAAACACAGAGAAGAAGTTACAACAGGTTTGAATGTTTGAGCACTGAAGTGGAATGTTACAAATGTAACAATTTTGAACACATGGCCAAAAATTGTAGAATGAAAGTCCCTTCTGAAGAACCTCAATATAGTCACAAACAAGAACCTTAGAAAATGGCATGGATGAGAAAGCAGGATCAATATAGCAAATTAGAATACACAGTCACTCTACAAGATAAATAGAAGAAACATGGTTGGTATGTTGACAATGGATGTTCAAAACACATGACAGGTGATAGAGACAAGTTTCTTACATTACGAAATGAAAGAGATGGATCAGTGTCCTTTGGAAATGATGATTCATCCAAAATCATTGGAAAAGACACAGTTCGAATTGGGAACAAGAATGAAAAGGTAGAAAATGTTGTACTAGTAGAAGATATGAAACATAATCTTTTAAGTGTGAGTCAAATGTGTGACCAAGTTCATAAAGTTACTTTCTATTCACAAAAGTGTGAGATAAGAAAATAAGTTTTGGGGAAATTGGTCGCTACAGCTACAAGAACTTCAACCAACATATGTGTGTTAAGTGAAATTGGAAATGAAAGTGTTTTCTAGGAAAGGAAGATGAAAGTTGGCTATGGCACAGAAGAATGGGTCACATGCATTTTGATAACCTTGTCAAAGTCAACAAAAGAGAAGAAGTCAGAGAAATGCCCTAGATCACGAAACCAACCCACACTTTGTGCAAGCATTGCCAACAAGGAAAGCAAACAAAGACCAGGTTCAAATCAAAGGAATATTCAACAACAAAATCACTGTAAATTATGCATACTGATCTAGTTGGACCAAATACAACAAAAGTCTTAAAAGGTGAGAGATACTTTATGTTATTAGTTGATGATTATACAAGAATGACTACATTTTTCTTTTTCAAGAACAAATCAAAAGATTTTGAAAATTTCAATATCTACAAGGAAATGGTTGAAAATGAGATGGATTCAAGAATCAAATGCTTAAGATCGGATAATGGAGGAGAATTCAACTCAAAGGAATTTATGGACTACTACAACAATCATGGAATAAAAAGGCAATTCTTCATCGCTAGGACACCTCAATAGAATGGAGTTGTTGAAAGAAAGAACATGACAGTACAAGAAATGGGTCGAACAATGATAATAGATTCAAAGTTGATTGATATTTTTTGGACACATGCAGTGCATACAACAGTTCACATTCAAAACAAAGTAATGCTCAGAAACAACACTGATAAAACTCCTTACGAGCTATGGAAAGGAAGACCAGCAAATGTGAAGCACTTCATAGTTTTTGGAAGCAAATGCTACATCAAAAGAGAAGATGGTGGAATGGGAAAGTTTGACTCTAGTGTGGAAAAGGGAATACTTGTTGGTTACTCAAGTACAAGGAAAGCATACAAGTCTTACAATCTAAGATTAAAAAAAGTTGTGGAAAGCATCAGTGTAACAATTGATGAAATAGGCAAACCAGAATCAAAGAAAGAAGAAAACAAATCAATGGAACAACTTTATGAAGAAGAAGATGAAAAAGAAGAAGATTAGGAAGATGAAGATGAAGAGAATCCGACAGAAGTAGAAGAGAAAGTTCAACAAGTATCTCCAAATACACCTAGTAAACGAGTACAAAAGAATCATCCTTCAGATCATATTATTGGAAACAAAGATGCAGGAGTTGAGACTACATGAAAAATCTGTTCACCAGAACAAACACACCTAGCACTCTTATCTACAATTGAACCAAACTGTTTTGAAGAAGTCGACAAGGATGAATTTTGGAATAAGGCCATGGATGAATAATTGGATCAAATAGAGAAAAATGACACTTGGGAATTGGTTCCAAGACCAAAGAATAAGAATGTGATCGACACAAAATGGGTTTTCAGGAATAAATTGAATGCAGATGGATAGGTTACAAGGAACAAATCTAGATTGGTATGTAAAGGATATGCACAGATTGAAGGAATCGAATTTGAAGAGACATTTTCCCCAGTTGTCAGAATGGAAACAATATGTTTTATTTTAGCTTATGCATGCTCCAAAAATGTTAAAGTATATCAGATGGACGTAAAATCATCTTTTCTAAATGGGGAACTTGAAGAAGAAGTCTACATTGAACAAACATAAGGATTTCAGTTGTCAAAGAACATAGACTATGTGTGTAAATTAAATAAGGCCTTGTATGGTCTAAAACAGGTTCCTAGAGCATGGTACTCCAAACTGGATAAGTATCTGCAGTAGGAACATTTCAAAAAAGGAAGTGTAGACAACAACCTCTACATCAAGGTAAGTCAAGGTAATATTTTATTAGTTGAAGTTTATGTTGATGATATTATCTTTGGTAGTGATGATGACATGTTAAGCCATAAATTTGCAAAAGACATGCAAAATGAATTTGAAATGTCATTACATGGAGAACTATCCTTCTTTCTGGGACTTCAAATACGTCAAAGAAACTAAGGAATTTTTATTTCTCAAACCAATTATATCATATAAATGCTAAAGAGGTTCAGAATGGAAGATTGCAAACCAATTATCACTCCCATGCAAACTAGTTGTAAGTTGATCAAAGATGACGATTCAAAGTCTACAAATCAGAGGAAAAATAGGTCAATGATTGGAAACCTACTATATGTGAAAGCATCTAGACCAGATGTAATGCAGGAAGTTGGACAGGTGGCATGATTTCAAGCAGCACCAAAGGAGTCACATGTATTAGCAGTAAAGAGGATCTTCAGATATCTCAAAGGAACAAAAGAGTTTGGATTATGGTATCCAAAAGGAAAATATATATCACTTATTTCCTACACAGATGCAGATTGGGTAGGTTGTATTGATGATCGATGAAGCACCAGTGGAGAAACATTCTACTTAGGTGAGTGTTTGGTATCATGGATAAGAAAGAAACAATCATCAGTATCTCTATCTACAACCGAGGCAGAGTATATTGCAGCAACAACATGTTGTACACAGGTTCTTTGGATGAAACAAACTTTGACAGATATACAGGTTGAGTATGATGAGCCCATTCCAATATATTGTGA
>ML776625.1:2202217-2244202 GCA_009831015.1 Picea engelmannii | reverse complement strand
AGCTCGACCTCTCTCTTGCTCTCTCTTGTTTTCTCAACAAGAATTCTTCAGCTCCTCTCTTGTTCTCTCAACAAGACTGCTGCTGCATCTTCTTCTTCTTGGCATCTCACCAAAAATCCTCTTGGCCTCTCACCAAGATTTCTGCAACTTCCCTGTTCTTGGCATCTCACCAAGAACCTCTTGGCATCTCACCAAGAGTCTGTTGCTTCTTCTTTTTCCTTGTTCTTGAACCACCAAGAATGGGTGCGCCCATTTTCCTTAATCAACCTCATGAGGGAAGGTGAGGAGTTTTCTAATCTAACAGCTGAGATTAGATTAGATGGGTGGCTGAGATTTTGTGTCTCTTCACTCACCCTCACTTTAATCATAAAGTTATCTTTTAATTTGCATCTCACAAATTAATTTGACTAAGACCCATATTCGGCAATTTCTCCCCCTTAGGGCCTAGGGAAGAGAAACACTTGCCTTGGTACATAATTTAACATTACCACCATTAGAATATTTTCATAGAGACTTCAAAAGCTTTTGCATATGTATTCAATCAACTCCAGAAAATTACAATTGAGTTCAGAAACAAGAAAAGGTGCCCTTTCACTTCTGCCAACATTAATTCATTCGAAACTTCTAATACTTATACAATTCGATTACAATGGATGAACTGAAATGTTTTAGCTTCTAAAATGAATTACAATAATTTCAACTGATAGTCTCAACATACGAACCAATTTTCAATGATTAACAAAAAAAGTTTCAAAAACTAATGGTTAATTTCTTCGACTGCTTGCCACTTGTCTTTTCTATTTTTCTTTCTCTGAACTTCTATTTAACTTGCAAATCTGGTGACACCTAGAGGCTATTTGTTGGTTCTTGAAAAATGCATTTTTTCTTACCTAGTCGCACGATCTCTTTCCATTATAAGTTCGAAGGAATGTCATAATCCATCATCTCTTTAATTAGGATCTCCAAGTCGATGCAAGTAGCATAAGTCATAGTTGGCAGCTTGATCTTCATGATTTTAAACTGATTTAAGAACTCAAAGTTCGTGGTCAAATATTCTACCAGACTTGGTCCTTTCAAGTTTTTCACTAGGCCTTCAAACTTGGAATGATCCATTCTTCAATGTGCGATGAGGGAATTATATTCATCTAGGTCATATAGTTTCCCTTTGCTATCCCAAAAATATGGGAGGCCTTTGATAAAAAAATTTCTCAAATAGATCCTTGAACTCTTGTATTCTCTGCACCATTTGTGTGGCCTTGGTATGAACTGAATTGAGAAAATTGTTCTTCGCAATGATCCTCCTAGCCTAAATGATCAGTGTAGTCCTATCTCTGACCCCAATGATCTGATTTTCAACAGAAACAATGGAATTCAAAAAACTTATAGCGTTATGGGCCCACTCAGAGGGAATTTTTTCCAATGTCTCATTCACAACAGTACATATGCTTCGGGCGGTGATAACCATTCTATCTTTGCCATCTACGAAATTCAGGTACACCCTAATTTAGAAAATTTAGTAGCAATAGAATCCCAGATTACATGTTTAGCTCCCTCCAAAATTCCTTTACCTTTTAGCCTTGTTTTCAACTTGCCCACTCTTTCCTGCAATTCTTGATTTTCTTTTTGAAACTGGACCACCTTCTAATTCTTTATTTTCATCTCTTGCTTCAAATTTTCTATATCCCCTTTAAGATTTTTTATTTCTCCTACTTTCAAACATACTTGGGACATAACTTGGACAATGTCTTCAGTGTTTGAATCGTCTCCTACTATACCAGGTACAACTGCATCCCTTTTTGATACTTCTACTAGTCCTTATGACTGGTTCTCCTTTTCCTTTTCCAGCTGCAATAATTTGGCTTTGTAATTTAGTGCTTCCTGCCGAAATGTATTTTTTTCTTGTTCTAGAGAACTCAACTCTATTTTTTTTGGATGCTCTTTGGTAGACATATTCATCCTCTTCTTCATGATATGAATCATCTTGTCTTTCTCTTCTAAGGAATCCTTTACCCCTTGAGGGCCTTTAGATTCTAATATTTTAACTTGAGTTTGTTGGGCTCTGCTCGACACTTTTTCTTGCCTCAATTGTCCCTCCAACTTGAGTGTATGATTTTTCAGTCTTGCAACTCTCAAACTCAGACCAAAATAATTTGAATACAACATGTCGTTGTTTTTAACAAACCACTACTATTAAATAACTAAGAGTGAGTAAAAACCAAACAAATTACCTAAAACCCTAAACAAATAATATAAACCCATTAATATTAAGTCTCATTTATTAAATTAAATTATATTACAAAATTAAGATAGCTGACTCAATTAAATAACTTTTAATTGTCCTGCATTTATAATATTAATTGATGACTATCAGCTAGCTCTAACTTGATGATTAGTCCTGATGATGAATCATGATTCGGATTTGAAACGTCAACGACAAATTGATACCAACTGTGGATTATCCGAAAAACATATGCGAATACAACATGTCACAGGTGTTTCTATGAAATATTACCTTGTCTAGGGCACTGATATTTTCATAATGCAGCTTGACTTCAGACACTTTTTCCTCATTTTCCATCGCTATGTTGAGTGTCTTTCTTTCTACATCCCTGACTGAGAACAAGGAAGACTTATGCCGAGAAACCTTTTCTACCTAGTGAATCAAATATCTTATTTCACTCATGGACAAGGTCCCTTTCTCGACATATTGATTTGCTAAATCTTCTTTGGAATGGTAGACTTCCCCAGGTGTTTTATCAAAGACATGTTTCTTGATGCTAAAATCCCTTGACATGCCTTCACTATGTGGCATGCTTTTTGCACTAGCCTCTTTATTTTTGGTTCTGCTTTCCATCATTTCCATATTCGTTATTTTTTTAGGTTCCTCTTCCTCCAAGTTTACCACCTATGGAGACTATGTGGTTTTTATTTTCTTGAGAACATTTTCTTGACCACCGGTGCCCAGGGCCTCTGAACTGCTTCTTTTGCTATAAACACTCATATTAGGAGCTTTAATAATCAGCCTTGGAGAATTTTTAAGTGTCTGGGTCTATTGTGGGATTGACTCTATTTGTTCTTTCTGATCAGTCTGCAAAACGACTTCCATATCCACACATGTTTCTAGGTTCATCATTTTATCAAAATTTTCGACATATTCATGTCCATAAGGGCCTTGTTTGCCCAACATTATTCTTTTAGATATGACCTGGTGTGGATCATATTTTCTCCCTTGTACCTGTGTAAATACAAACTCCTTGAGTTTGGCTTGGATATAAGGCAAACAATATCTAGTATTTACCACAAAAGGTCCTATTATGAAAGGAAACTTTAAGCTAGACACTTTGTGAATTTTCAAAAAATGCTCTGTTTTTTAGATGATTCTTTGCCTAATGAACTCTAGGGAAAGATTCTGGGTGTTAGGAAGAAAGGTATAAGGTGAGGTGCCTCTTGATAACCATATACCCAAATCACAATAGAGTGCATGAACAAAACCCAATATCCGATTCTGTTCTTTGGATTGGGATGCAAATAACTTTTCATTTCTTCTTAAACCCTTGACAGGCTAGTGTTGCAGATCAAACTATAAACTTTGGACATTATCTTATTTATAAAAATGAGCATTGTGATCCTTCTTCATTCAGTTAAGATGAATGCAATTTCAGGGAACTATGTCTTCGTTGTCTCTAGGAACAACCTCAACAAGTGTGTGTAATACCTAAAATTCCTTAGTGATTGGAAATTCACTAGTTACATGTGTACATTATAAGCTATGAACTCTTCAAAAATAATGCAGACTGATGGACTAAACTATGACTAAAAAAAGGTCAACAGAAAACCCAACATGACCTCTACAACAAGTTTGTCATTATCCAAACATTGAATTTGAATGAGTATGGAACAGGCCCATTGGACCTCAATAACCATGATGCTTATAGGCAGAGGCAACGACAGACTTTTAGAATGATGTTCGGGTTTAACAATGGTCTCCAAAAATAGGTTTTTGACCTTAGGGGACATTCTCTATAGACTGTAATTAGTTTCTCTTCCTAGAATGGTTTAGAAACTACAGGGGAAGATTATGGTGTACCAAGGGCATGTCGAATAGATGGGATATCTACTCTACATAGGACCTCTAACCCTAACCTATTTAAAATGACCTTTTCTTCTTGGGAGTATTTCTCAGCACACCAACTTATGAATTTTGAGAAAGCGAAAGTGACTTTGATGGCTTAAGGGACTATGGAGGCTTGGACCACTTCGAGGAAAGGTATTTGTCTCCCTACATTATCTAACAAATTGTCTCTGGATACGGAAATGGATGAGACATTTATTTCAGTGTCAAATATATCAGAGTCCTTGTCAATTAGGGCTTCTTCTTTTAAGGCAGAATATTTTTCTGTTACAAATAAAATGATAGGATTCATGGCCATGATGAAAAATAAATGAGAATGAGTGGAGAATGCATGAGTCTGTTTCACTGTTGAGCTTCAGTTCCAGAGCATTTGCGCCAATTTTCAAACGTTCAAATGATTTAAAATATCATAAGATAATGATCGGAGGCTCTCCCTTTATATAATCTCTTCGATATTGCGGCTGAGGAAAGGAAGTTTTGGATAGAACGCTTTTATCCCTGATATGCCTCTGGTGGCGCTACGTGGTCGCGAGTTGAAACCACAGTATTTGTATCATCCCACTATCAAACGATTAAACTTCACGTAAGTTCCCCACCCAACATAGATTCTAACTGTTGATCTGGGAGATTTGAGATCTATGGCCCACTAGGCCCCATCAAATTTCACTCCTTCGCTATATTTAGCCTTTCTCTACTAAATGTGACCCTGTCTTCCAAACTTTCACCACTCCACATTGATCTGGCTCCTCGCTAAATCCCAAGAATTGGATTCCATCGAAAAATTGTTATGGTGATAACACACTCAACGATTCAATTCAAGGAGGATTGCTCCGATACCAACATGATCTAGGGTCTTTTCATCGAGTGAATTATAAAGAATTGCATTAAATGAGCATAAATTAAAGTGCACCATTAAAGAAGGAAAGGTCAATAATGAAGGGACATAAGCATCAAATTTGAACACAAAAACTTGATAACGGAGTACCTCCCTGGTGGACTTCATCTCCAAGTCTTTCTCTCAAATGGGTAGGATTTTTCATTAACTCGGCAAAATAATTTTGAAAAATACATAAGGTCGTTGGATAAAGATTCTATGAAATGAAGATTTTTTTCTGGGGATATATACTCTAAATCCATAAATAAATTGTTGGATTCGTAGATTTAAGTGTTTGTTTTTGTAGAATCCAAGTGACTTGGGATTTTCTCAGCATGTTGAATCCATTTCTTCATTCATAAATGAATTATGAACAACAAAAAATAGTGATCCATGTAAATTTATATCGCAAGATTCCGGTGAAAAAATCCATTTCATAGAACAACTAGCCAACACCATAAATAAGTATACTTCATTATGAAATCAAGATACATGAATAATGCTCAGATCAGAAAACAGACAACACCACTAAATTCGTAGCATTGAATTAACCAAAAATGACTATCTCCATGCTTCGATCCAACTTTGGCACTCCCAGGCCTAAGAAGAAATTTGTCTCGATTTCCATGCCCCTCTGCAACCTGCAATTAATGACTGTACTACCTCAAAATGAATTCCCATGCTGGACCAAATGCATGCCTCCTCCTTCAGGGATCGACAGACTCAACACTTAAGTGAAATCCATGATGATCATTACAAAGCATGGGTTGTTGGCATGTTGGTTTGGGTGTGAATGTTAAAGTGTAGTGTGGGGAGAAGGTCTTGGGGTCAAACTCGCGGGCCTCCCCCTTTTGGATTCATAGTTGAAACCATATGTTATATATATAATGGTGTTTCCACAAACTTTGGCGGTAGCTCTATATAAGGTGATAATAGTTTAGGATGTGGTCAAATTTGGCGTGGTCCACCAAATTTGGCAGACCCGCCAATCCGTATAGTTTTTTCAAAAATTAGTTATGGGATGTCCTTGTTCTTTTTCTACCTTCCACATGGAATCCCCTGATTAGGCCATGTGGCACCCTCCCATTCATCCATTCCATCCCCTGCCATGTCAACACCATGTCATCCTTCCATGTCACTATGCAAATTCATCTGTATGGAACGTACGGACTGCCAGATGGCACAATCCTTTTGGTCCAGAGATCATTCTGAAAGTGCCAAAACTCAGTGACAGGTGGCAACCTTTGGTGCTTCCTGTCACCATGATGACATCAACATGACACACACCACCTTCTTCTCCTACCATGTTTGTTGTATGGATGCTAATGTCAACAATACAAATGTTGACTCATCACCTATTGACTAGGCTAGGTTGACCAAAATTTGAGCACGAATATCTTTCAATCCGTAACTTCGTTTGATGATTTGTTTGCATCATTAGAAATATTGCGATCCGATATTCGCGAAAATATCCTTTTCACTGAGTTTTGGGAATTTTGAATTTTTTCCCTTTCTGTGTCTATTAAGTCCATTATGAGCATCCTGTGTTGCCTCTACGAGTTCTGAGTTGTTCTTAGTGTTCTCTGGATCCTTTTTGGAACAGTACAATACCAAAAATATTGACTCCAAATAAAATATGGGAATGGTGAATTTGTACTTATTCACATGCATTAAACAACATCACTATCAAGTATCATTTTCCAATGCCCAGACTGAATGACCTTATGAATTTCCTGAGTGGTTCAGAATATTTTTCAAAAATTGATTTGAAGAGTGGTTATCATTATATTTGGAACAAAGAATGTGACAAATGGAATATAACATCCAATATTAAAGATGGACTATTTGAATGGTTAGTAATGTTGTTCGAGTTAACTAATGTGGCCAACACATTCATGAGATTGATGAATGAAGTCTTGAAGCCATTTTTGGGTAAGTTTGTGGTTGTATATATGGATGATATACTGAATTTTAGTAGGAACAAAACATAACATGTTGAGCATGTGATACCAGTGTTATAGTGCTTGAAAGAATAAAAACTATTTATAAACCTAAAGAAGTGTACATTCATGCAACGAGAATTAGTGTACCCAGGTTTTGTAGTTTCAAAGAAAATACTAAAAAGGGATCCTGAGAAAGTGAAGGTTATCCTTGAATGGCCAACACCAAGACGCACATTCAATGTGAGGAGTTTCCATGGATTGGCAGGATTTTACTAGAAATTCATTAGGAACTTTAGCCAAATATGTGCACCTCTTACATAATGTATGAAAAATGGAGTTTTTGAGTGGACTATACTAGCAGAGAAGTCATTGGAATAATTGAAGAAGACAGTAACAACACAACCAATATTAGCATTACCATATTTTAATAAAGTGTTTCAGGTTGATTGTGATGCTAGTGGAACAACAATTGGAGCATTTCTACGTCAATAAGGCATACCCATTGAATTTTTAGCGAGAATTTGAATGATTCCAAAAATATTCATTTTGTTTATGATCATGAATTTTCTTCTATTGTACAAGATTTGAAGAAATGGTGACATTATCTATTGTTGAAGGAGTTTGTATTGTTCACGGATCACAAATCTCTATAATACATTAAAAACCAAGGCAATTTGAATCAAAAGCATACTAAATGGGCAGAATTCTTGCAATGTTACTCTTTCTTTTAGAAACAGAGGTTTGAGAAGTCCAATAAGGGAGTTGATGCATTAAGTTGGAGGATAACATTACTCCATACCATGTCGGTAGAAGTGTTAATCCTGAACTGTCTAAAGAAATTCTATGAATAAGATGGAAATTTCTCATAAGCATGAAAGGCATGTAAGGTGCCTTGGAATTTAGATAGAACACCATATCTTGACTACCATATCGAGGAGGGGTTTTTATCTAAAAATCAACAATTGTGTTTTCCTAGAAGTTTCATATGACTCAATATCATTAAAGAGTTACATAGTGGATTAAAGAGTTACATAGTGGTGGTTTAGGAGGACATTTTGGGATGGATAAAACCACATCATTGGTAAAGGAGAGGTACTTATGGCCCAAATTTAATAAATATGTTCAAAATTTTGTTGAAGGTTGGAGGGTCTGCCAACTAGCCAAAGGAAAAAGTCTGAACATGGGACTCGATACTTCATTTCCAGTACCCAAAGGACCTTGGGAGGATATGAATATCGATTTTGTCATATGATTTCCTATGAATCAAAGAAAGAATGATTCAACAATGGTAGTGGTGGATATATTTTTAAAATGGCACACTTCATAGTGTGTAAGAAGACTAGTGATGCTATTGAAGTAGTTGAATTATTTTTCAAAGAAGTAGTCGGATTCCATGGATTGTCGTGGAGTATTACTTTAGATCATGATACCAAATTTCTTGGGAATTTTCGGAGGACACTATGGAAAAAGTTAAGCTCATATTTGTTGTACAGTTCATTGTATCATTCTCAAATGTAAGGTTAGATAGAAGTAGTGAACAAGAGTCTAGGAAATTTGTGGAGAAGTTTAAGTGGAGAGAATCCTAGTTAATGGGGTTTGACATTGGCCTAAGATAGATTCAAATATAATGATTCAGTGAATAGATCTATGGGAAAGAGTCCATTTCATATTTTTTATGGAATATCGCCAAAAGGTGTGGTATATTTCATTGCATTGTTGGATTTGGAAGTAAAGAAGAGTGTTGATGTGACTGATTTTGTGGATAGTATGCATGAATTACAAGAACATATAAAGAATAAATTACAGATCAACAATAACAATTATAAGCAAAGACCATATAATCATAGAAGACATAAGGTATTCCAATAGGGTGACTTGTTCATGGCTCACTTGAGGAAAGAGAGATTCACAAGAGGCACGTATAATAAAATCAAGTACAAGAAGATAGGTCCATGCCAAATTCTGATAAAGATCTCTAATAATTCTTATCATCTAGAAATTCCAGAGAAATTGGACATATCTGCTACATTCAATGTTGTTGACCTCTATAAGTTTCATGAAGGGGACATAAGAGAAGATGAAGGTATGCTCAAAAAATGGGAACAACGTGATGTAGGAGCATTGTACAAAGCCAAAGCATGCGCCTAACCAAAGGAACAGTTGGACGCGCAGATGAAAAAAAGGGCACGTTTTTATGAAAACGTTTTGAATTTTGAAATCTGAAGCATTAATGTAATAGCTAGGAGAAGCATACTTACATTTATATCTTGGAGATATGAACAGATCTGGAGAAATTACTCTCATCTGTCAGATGTTATAGGCATTTAATTCTATTTAATGAAAGTAGGTAGATTTGATTTAATAGATTAGACAGTTTAGAAGCGTAGGAGGGAAAATGGATATAGACACCCTCACCCTTGTATCATTGGAGGAAACATTATTGTCATTCAGAATTCATAAGTTCTAGAGATATAGTAGAGAGTTGTAGAGAAGAACCCATGTACAAGAGCACTTGAGTTAATATATGAAACGTTGACTCAATTTTCATCGTGTTATGATGCTTACTGTTTACATTAGTTGAATGGTATTCTTACAGTGATTTGTTTCTTTGTTACGCATTTGTTTCAATGATGTGTTATGTGTACGATTCCATGTTGATTGTATGAAGTCTGAGAGAGGAGAAGAATGAGTTTCAATTGTTTCTGTTCCTGAGAATTCCTACAAGAGTGCAGTGAACGTCCGCAATGTGTGCATTGACGAGGATATGAGTTTTATCTCAGAAAGCTCAGGAGAGATATCGTTGTTCTCATAACTAGCATAAGTGCAGGTGAGGCACAGAGTCGTGCAAGGTGTGCGTAGGCTGGATGAAGCCTTAGAGATTACCAACTAAGGTGAAGTTCGAAGGACTATTGTTGCAAAGAGTGCATAGGGTCGAAGACTCAAATAACCAGAGGTTATTTGGAAGATGCCGCAAGGAGTGCGAGAAAGATTTATTTTGGAGACTTGAGTTTGCAAGTGAGAGCTCAGGAGAGATATCACCATTGAAGTGTTCAAATGGAGACGGAAGTCGAAATCATCTCGCAAAATTCGAGTTTAGGTGGAAGGAAGCCAAGTCATTTTGGCCTGAGATCCTTGAGAAGAGTGAACGAACGATGAGAGGCCTTCGTGAAGGAAGTGTCAAAATTGTGAGAGTCATTGGATCTTGCAAAGTTGCAAGGTGGTTAGAGGTCAATGAAACCCATCACCCAGGATTCAGAGGTCAATATGTGCCATTGATCTTGTTTCAACCCATGTCGTTGGATCAAAACCTTCACAGGGTATCATAGATTGAGGGTTCAGGGGTTGAAAGAATTTCTTTTTGAATGTGAAGTTGTGAAGTGCCGAGCGTCAAGGGCTCGTACAAACACATAACACATCTGTTAGGTGGGGGATGCATGGTTGAAAGGTGGCATAGCAACAAGCACACAGAGAAAGGTGGAAGTGGGTGACAGGTGGTGGACACACATCGCTTGGGAAAGAGTCAACCCATTGTTGAATTATTGAAATTTGGGGATTCAAAATGGAGGAGAACGAGGGCTCAACACTCCAATTCATGAAGTCACAAGTTGCGAGTAGTGATAGTGTTTAGCCTAGCCTACGGTTATATGCAGCAGGCACTAGTGAGGAGGGAGCCATACCCGTATCACATCTCGGGTATTGGAGGTTTGGAAAAGAGGAGTTGAGGGTCATCCAATCATGAAATCGCGAGTTGTGAAAGGCGCTTTCACTAAGGCCTGGTTGTGGTCACATGGAGATGTAAGGCTCACGCTTGGTGTTAAGTTGCGTAGGGAGGGCTTTCATGAAGGACCTGTGGATCAAATTCATGAGGTTCCAATAGGGATCACGACCAGAGGGTCGGGGTCTGCGTCACAACGTCTACCAATTAAGTTTGAGGTGAATATTGAAGAAAATATTTCTACCAAAATTGGTAAGAAGACCCATCGGAAGGAGTACATGGAATATTTGATCAAGTGGAAGAATTGAGGAGATAAAGATGCATTGTGGGTGACTGAATATTAGTTAGCACATGTGAAGAACTACTCACTTCATTAGTGATTTTCACATGAGTTGGAGCTCATGTTTTTCTTACCAGGGGTGTCTGATGTATGAGCATCCTTGGGCTCGGTCAATCCGCATCACCCAATTTTTTTTTCATTTTGTAAATAAGAAATAATTCCAATAAGGACTGTGTTAGTGGTCCATTATATTTAGTCAATTTGTTGTAAATTTGAACTCTTCATTAATCTTGCAACTACTATTGTTATGCTCAAACACATGCTAAAAATTGGGTTGAAACACATGCTGAAACTTATGTTGAAAATCGTGCTAAAACACATGTTGAAACTCATGTTGAAATTCATGCTGAAACTACCATGTATAGAGAAATTTTACAAGTTTCATGTTCAAACATGTGTTGAAACTCATGATGAATCATGCACAGAGAATGAAATTTTACAAGTGTCACGATATTTCTTTATTTGCAACATTGTGGTTGTACGAATTTTTTTTTTCCATGCTGGTATGCATTCATGATGAGTTGCAGCTAAAGGAAAAAACATGACCCGAGGAAAAAAGGAAATTGAAGCAATCTGGAAACCAAAGAAACAGTTTTAGTAACAACTCCTTCTTGGAGGGAAGGAAAATTGTTTCAAAGTCGAGGAGGAGTTTTAAAAAGAAATGGAGAGCGATTTTGAAGGGGATTGGTCGGTGAACCATGAAGTAAGGAAAACATAGAAGGTGGATTGGATAGAAATATTTTGTAATGGGTAATCACACAGGAAGGATAAATAGAATCACAACTCATACACATGGACCATTACCCTCTAGACAATTTCATAGTGGTTTTCAGCTATGCAAGTAGAAATTCATGGCGGTCTTCTTATCTCAAGCTCGATGTAACATAGAAATCCAATCACATTGAATTAATAAACAAATAATATTGAAACTTGTGGGTTTTCAATTGTTTTAGTTTCCAATGGATTCCTCATTATTGGCAAAAGCATTTCTATTTTTTTTTTCCATTGTACATTCTATAGCAGGGTGTGTTATGTAATTGTGTGTGTCTTGTAGCCTAATTACCTCTACATTACTACTTTTTGGGGGAATATGGACTAAACTTTGAAGAGATATAAAACATTAAATCCATAGCTAGATCGGAATATAGAAGTAGTCAATAGTACATTGGTACAAATTTCAAGGGGTTACAATAAAAAACATCCAAATACCTAGAATGGAAATATGATATATATTCGACACTTTTATAAAAGATAAGTCCATACTTCTATTGGTAAGTCCCCTTTTGAAAACTTCTTTGGATGTTTTATACCTTCACCCTTAGATGCTTTTTATGGAAATTAAGGAGGAGTGAGGGAAGACATCATATAAAAATCATTGAGAGGAGAGAAAGTTTTTGAAAAGGTTAGACAAACTCATTTGCAAGAAAAAGAAACATTGAAGAAGTCAGAGGAAAAGAATAAATCTAGACATGATCAACAAAGAACCAATAAGTCATTAAAAGTGGGAGGAATAGTTTGGTTACAACTAAATAAGGAAATACTATAGGGTCATGGAAAGAATATTGAGGCTATGTGGTATTTCCCTTTTGAGATATTTTAGAATGTGGGAGATAATGCCTACATACTCAATATACCCCCATACATGCACATTTACTTTGTAGTGAATGTGGATAATTTGAAACTCTATTATCTTTTCATGTTGGATCAAGAGGAGGAGAATTAAGTTCTACCTAACATAGAGGAATTAACACCATATTCTCAGGAAAAGTTGGTAGAGAACATAGTTTTGCAAAGGAATTCCATATCTACAAGACAAGGGAAACATGACCTTTGGAAGATTGGGTTGAAAGGATAAATTCCATGCAAGGAAAAATAGTACAAAGAGAAGTTAGAGGAAATATTTCTTCACATCATTCAGTAAATATTCCAAGGACCAAAATCCTCCCTAAATGTGGAGGTATGATTTAGATTGGGTGATCATATAATTTTTCATCTATCTTGGAACTTTCTAGGTGGAAACAAAATGAAGGAATTGGCTTGTGGGGCCATTTTAGTGGTAGGTCCCAGTTTGGAAGATTGGTTCCAGAACCTTCCATAGCCATTTTGAGGCATTAAAACACATTTTTAGGGGTTACAATGTCTATAACTCACAACCACACCTACAAAATTGTTATACACACTTGTACATTTCCAATGGTGTAAACATGACATCAATCAAAGCTCAAGTATGCTAGATTTATGCCTCCCACAATTTGATCTTCCTTCTTGATCACCATGGTATGACTAGATGCCACATCATCCACCATTACTCACACATATGGGGATGACCACATGTTCACTTTCAACAATATTTTGGATGTTCCATACCTTATCACTAATTGAGGGTTAAGGAAGTCAAAACCCTAACCCTGGAGGGATATTGGACTATATTTAATACCAAGCCACTGGGATGAGAAGTGGTTCCATTATTTAAAATTGTATTTGTTCCATGGTTGAGAAGAGCATCTAGGAGTAGTTTTTTGAGAGAATGAAATATGAGTAAATGATTACGTAGTAGCCATAAAAGCCACAGTGTTGAAGGAAACTCCACTGTGAGTTTTTCTTTATTTATATTTGCATTCCATAACTAAAGAAAAGAGAGGACTCACCTTTTAGATAGGTTATCTCCAATATTGGGTTTCCTAGGATATATTTTTTATTCAATTGTGTGGATGGTGTGTATTTTTACTTAGTCTTTCATTTTCTCATTTCAGTTATTTTTATAAATATAAGTAAAGCTAGTAATTAATTAATCTAGGAGATAAGGAAAATTAGTTTGCATAATATAATATTTAATAACATTATAATATATGTTGTGATGAACTGTTCTAGTTAAATATACATGGAAATTTATAGATCAATATGAAACACTTTAAATAATCATAGAAACTCACACATATTGATAGTAGAAAGTTGTTTTAAGAATGGTAGAAATTATCAATTGCCTTTAGTGTATATCTCTCAAAGATTTCAAAATAGGTTGGATATGTTCTACAAGTAATTATCAATCATGTTTTTATTATTATATGTCTTTGTAATTGTATCATCATATAGGTTGCATATCATTATATGTCTTTGGAGTTTCCCACAAGAATTGTGTTTTTACAATTGCAAATACCATCAAATACAATGTTTCAAAAATATTTACCCAAATTATTTGTATTCAACAAAAAGTTCCATAATTGAATTTCTCATTATTGTGTTTTTCATAAATCCCACTGTAATGTTTTAAAAAGGTAATATCTTTCACATCCGAAGTCAAATTTTAGTGTTGCTTTTTAAAAACAACCAATTTTTTCGAGATCTTTCCATCCAAACCATCAATTTTATATTTTTCTCTGTATTCAAATATGGATTCTCCCAATGATATTTTTCTTACCAATACCAACTGCTTCTCATGGAAATCTCATATGGAATATGTATTAATAAGTAAAGGATTGAATTGGATTACCTTGGGA
Source organism: Picea engelmannii (assembly GCA_009831015.1). Lineage (NCBI taxonomy): Eukaryota > Viridiplantae > Streptophyta > Pinopsida > Pinales > Pinaceae > Picea > Picea engelmannii. The sequence continues at coordinate 2,229,701 of ML776625.1, read as the reverse complement.
AAAGAGATAGAACCCATTGGTGATGAAAATAAAGTCAAATGGGCCAATATGAGTGATGAATCATGTGTACTATTTGAAATGTCCATATATCCTTATTTAAGGTTTCACCTTCAAGGAATTGATGCTCTCAGTGCATCTTAGACTAAGCTTGAATTTGATTTTGGTAAAGAAAATATTATTCGATCCCACTGGATAGAAAATCAGTTAATGACTCTAATCCCTAATCATTTTATTTCCATTGAATATTATTTATCTAAGTTCAAAATACTTACAATTTTATGCATAGAATTCAAAATAGATATAAAGGAAGACTGTTGCATCAAATTTATTATTTCTAAGAATGGTAGTGCATATTTTGTATTTGTATCTGCTTTTTATGCCACAAGATACTCTTTAGATAGTAGTGAGTTCCTATAAAGATCTCAAAATTGAGTCCTTTTGTGATTATTTGATTAGAGAGAAAGAAAAACACATGCAACTTGGAGTAGTCAGGATTGCAAGTACCCCCAATAAAGCCTTTGTGGCCCAACAAAAAGATAAATGCAAGAATCCCAAGAAGCAACATCCTCACCACCACAACAAGAAAAATGAGGGTCCCAAACATTGTAATGTTTATGGGAAGGATGGTCATGTGGAGTCTAATGTTTTGAAACGATGGAAGCTTAGAAGCAACATTGAGGAAGCATGATATCATTATTGATTATTCTTGTTCTTCTTCTCATGGACATGCACTCTCTGCTTTTGGTTTCTCCTTCACTGTAACTTCTACTTCTTCTTCTTATGAGTGACTTATTGATTCTTGGAGAATATTATGATATGGATAATGATAAAGCCATATTTTCTTCTCTAAATTAATGTAACACCAAGAAACTATTTGTTGGTGATGACAGATATTTTAATATTGTAGTGTATGGAATAGTTCAAGTATATAATGGTCATTTCAATGATGTATTATGTGTTCTAAGTATTTCTTGGAACCTTTTATAAGTATATCATATCACTCATTCAGGTGAAGTTAAAATTGTAGAGTTTACACCTCACCAAATTATAATTAAGGATTTAAAATATCCTAAGCATGTCCTCATAATTGATATTGCTAATGATATTATTAGGTTTTATAATTTTGACATATTTCGGTCATCAAAATTTCCATAAGTTTTTTCTTCTCATAATGATGTTTTGAGAAAAACATTGGCCTCGTTTGTTTGGTAATATAAAATATCGCTTATTGCAACAACTATGCAATAAACACATGTTGATTGGTCTTCCTCTTTGTTATTACAGAGATGGTGTTTGTGCCAGTTGTGTTCTCGAGAAACATCATCAGGAAAATTTTGAAAAACATGTCTCTTGGCATGCCTCGACCCCTTTGCATCTTGTTCTCAGTGACTTGTGTGGTCAATTTTGTTTTCCTTCGTTTTCTTGGTTCCAATATTTCCTAAATTTCATTGATGAATTCTACATATGCACTTGGCTTTACTTCTTAAAACATAAGAGCGAAGTCTTTGAAAATGTTTTGGCCTACACAGTCCTTGTAGAAAAAAAATATGGACATCAACTTCAAAGGTTAAGAACATATAATATACGTGAATATGTGAACAAAAAATTTACAAGTTACTTCACTGCACAAGGCATCTAAATGTAATACAGTATTCCATATACACCATATAAAAATGGTGTTGTTAAGAGAAGAAATTGAACATTAAAAAGAATGGCTAATTGTATGATCCAATCTAAGCGATTAAGTCTTAATTATTGGGAGGAAGTCGTTAACTATGCAAATTACATAGTAAATCGCACTCCCACAAACGCTCTAAAAAACATAACACTGAAAGAGGCATGGAATAAAATTAAGCCAGATGTAAGCCACTTTTTTTATTTGGTAGTGTAGCATGGGCTCACATTCCTATTGACAAATGGAAAGAGTTACAATGTAAAAGTGATAAGGGCATTTTTTTTTATATTCTAAATATTTTTAAGGTTATCTACTTCTTGAATCTCATTCTAATAAAATTATTATTAGAAGATATGTTAAATTTGATCAAATATCTTTCCCTCCAACCCTAATTATATGTTTATTCCTTCTTCTACCCACAAGACATATTTAGAGTTTGTTCCATATTCTATTCCTATTCTAGTGTCTTCTTATTTAAATGATGACAGTGAGGATGAAAAAACACCTCTACCTGCTCACCTTCTTTTGGATGATTCCATTGAACATGAACATTCACCATCACTACAAATTCATAGATGTGTCAGTTTAAATCAAGAAGCAGATGGTGATCTTGTCAGTGTCCATTTAGATCAATGTAAGACATGTTCAAGGTTCTAGTGAGCCTCTTCTCTTTTGGTTTAGGTTTCAGATACTAGTGATCCAAAAACATTTGTAGAAGCTTTAGGTCCTCAAGATTGGGATACAACAATGATTGAAAATTATTTCTCTTTAATGGTAAATGATAATTGGGATATTGTACATATTTCAAAAGGATGAGAACTTGGCATATGTAAATGGGTGTATAGAACTAAGTGTACGCTAAATGGATGTGTTGAAAGACAAAATTCTTAGTTAGTTTACAAAGGTTTCTCTCAAGTTTGTTGGAGTTACTTCACACACACCTAGGATTTATTTTTCCTAAGGTTTTTATTTCTTTATTAGTCATAATTATTCATTATCTAGTCTCCTATATTTTAGGAGAGAATATTCCACCTAGATAATATTCTCTTTCAATTGACACTTCAGTTTGACTAGTTGAGTTGAGTTTAGATGTTGCATTGGGATCATCACCATGCTAATTCAACCTTGCCCTGGTATCATCACCAGAGTGGCACATTAGTATTGATTCCTTGAGTTAACTCCTCACTACTTTCTGTTCAGTCAGTTAACTGAAGACTATTTGACTAGTTAACTCAACTAGGTGGCAGTTCACTCCCGTAACTGCCTGAGAGACTAGAATAGGTGGCAGTTCACTCTCATAAATATTGGTGTGTGTCCAAATCACTCTAGACCACCACTATGGTGACTTGTTTCACCTCAAGTCAAACTCATTGAATTATATAGAGTATATCATTGTAAATTATTCATTATTCACAACGATTAATGAGAATTCTTTCATTCTTTCTCTCCTTCTTCTTTATTCTATTCTCTTTGAAAATGTCATTGTTTAGATAGATCTATTGTATGTAGTTTCAAAACATTTACATGGTATCATATCTAATGTATTTCTAAGAAAAATCTACACCAATGTTTTTTGCAGGTACAAAAGATTGAAGACAGCGGAAAGATGGAATTCCAAAAATAATTCATTCTTACACCTTACAACTATTTTGCATGGAAGGAGAAAATAGCCATACATATACTATCCAGATGGTTGTATAGGTTAACCATGAATATAGATATAGATCCAACATCAACCATAGAAAAATCCAAGTACTTAAATCGCATGGATGAGGCACTTGGAACAATTTGCCGTCTTATTTCTCCCGATCTCCTTTTTCATATATCTTCCTGTAAGACTCCCAATGAAGCCTGGAAAATATTGGAAGGGATATTTGGAAAATAGGATGAGATGAGGGGACACATGATGGAGGTGGATCTGCTCACATTGGATCCAAAAATCTTTGATAATATCCAAAATTTCTTTACAAAATTCAAGGATTTACTGTCGCAACTCAAATCTTGTGGGGTTGATAAATCGGTGGAGGAGAAACACATGGTTCTTAAAATTTTATCCAAGATTACTCTTGTATTCTCTATATTTGTATCCACATTCCATACTATCAGATTCACCTCTCGAGCCACCTCGAAGATGCCTTCTCTTGAGGACTTTATCGAATCCTTGACACAAGAGAAAACCAAGCTGATCAACATGGGCCCAATCAAAGGCCCAAGGGTGCATGCAATAATTGTGCATGATGGAAGCCAAAAATATGATAAATACAAATATAAATATAAGAAAAAATCTCATGCACATACGAAGAAGGAAGGGGGCACAAAACCCTTCACCAATGCCTCCGGATCCAAAGAGAAAAGGGAAGAAAAAGAGAGAAATGCACATACTTTCACAAAGGATTCCATTCGAAATCCACATGCATGAACAAGAAAATAGATATGATGTCTCAAATAATTCAGCAAAACAACCTTGGAGATCGCATCCCTGAGGGTGCAAAGAAGAAGAATCCAAAAGATCTGAATTCCAAGAAAGGCAATTCTAGCCATGCCTTGATTGCCATCAACTCCTCTCCCGATGCTTGGATCATAGACTCAGGAGCATCACATCAAATGGATACCTCAAAAGCAGTATATTCTTCATTGTATGCATGCAAAAGTCCTCCTATTATAATGGGGGACAACTCTTTTTTCTAAGTCACTGGCAAAGGAAGGATTGAACTCACCAACGGAAGCTTTGAGAACGTGCTGCATAATCCCAAGATTTCTATCAACCTTCTCTCTATGTATCAGATGAAGAATTCTAGAACCAGAAAGAAATTCATTTTCAAACCAAATTTTGTGGACATCTATGCCATGCAAACCAACTCCAGGATTTCTACCGGTGAGGTAAATCATTAGTCTAGATTGTATACATTTTTTGTATTCATTGAACCTGATTATGCTTTACTTCTTACTCATGCTAATGAAAGTAGTAGGATATGGCACGAAAGGTTTGGAAATTTGAATTTCAGATACATGCAACAAATTAGCAAGAAAAAATTATTTTATGGTCTACCAAACATCCATTTCTCCAAGGGAGTATATGAGGGATGTGTTCTCAGGAAACACCCTCAAGAGAAATTCAACAAAGGAAAGTCTCAGTGAGATTCCACACCTTTAGCTCTGATCCATAATGACCTCATGGGTCCTTTTCTGCATCCATCCATCAACAAAGAGAGGTTTTTTCTCATTTTTTTTTATTATTTCTCATGTTTTACTTGGATCTACTTTCTCAGGAAAAAATCCGAGGTCTGTTAACACCTCAAAGATTTCAAATCCTTGGTTGAGACACAGTCCAGAGAGAATATCAAAGTCCTCGAAAATGATAATGGGGGAGAGTATGTGAATCGTGAGATCCACAATCCTTTCCATGAGGCAGGCATTTAGTTGCAGTGCACAGTTCCCTATACTCTGCAACAAAACAGAGTTGTTGAGCAAAAAAACCAATCTCTAAAGGAGATGGCATCTTGCATGTTGCATGCAAATTCACTACCACAAAGACTATGGGCCGAAGCACTTAACTGTGCAACATAAATCCAAAATAAATCTCCTCATAGATCTGTCAAGGATAAGACCCCCTATTAGGCTTGGAGTGGCCTCAAACCGAAAGTGACCCACTTTCGCATATTTGGTTCACGTGCATGGGTCTGGATTCCCTCTGAAAAGAGGAAGGCACTTGATCCACATATCACTGAGTGCATTTTTATTGGATACCCTGATGGTGTGAAGGGATATCATGTTATTTATATTTCCTTGGACCATCTCATCATTGAGCATAGTGTCCAATTGAAGGAAAGTGTCTCACATGTACCTCAGCAGCCACATGCAGACACCTTCACTCTTCCACTTATTTGAGATGATGAGCATGCACATGCCAACTCTTATTCAGATGAGAGTTTTGATTCAAAGGACTCATATGATTCAGATTTAGATTCAGAGTTAGTACAGTCAAATGTAGAGTCAGAGAATCTAGATGCAGTTGTAGAGCCAAAGCATAGGCCCAAGTGGGCACATACTACTCTTCAAGATGTAGGGGATCTCATTGGTGATCTAGTCGATAATAGGAGGACTCGATATGATTTCGAGGAGCCTCCTGTTGCACTCACTACCACTGAACCATTTTCTTCGAGGCATCTTTTCTTGGTTTAGTCTTCAGATCCACAGTCTTATGACGAGGCTGTTGGAAATCCCTTTTGAGAATCCACCGTGTAGGAGGAGTACAACTCCCTCCTGGAGAACCAGACTTGGGATATGGTTCCCTTTCCTTCTGGGAGGAAACTTTTCAAATGTAGATGGGTCTATAGGACCAAGAACGTAGTGTATGGACAGATCAACAGATACAAATCCATGCTTGTCGCCAAAGGCTTTCTGTAGGTTCATGGTATTGACTATGATGAGACCTTCTCTCCAGTAGCGAATATGGATTCCATTTGATTGGCACTTGCCATTGTGGGAACCAAGGGATGGGAAGTCCATCAGATGGGCGTGAAGAATGCATTTCTTCATGGTGATCTCTCTGAGGAGATCTACATGGAGCAACCCCAGGGGTTTATGCAAGGCTCATCTTTGGTCTGTTGACTAAACAAGTCACTTTATGGCCTCAAGAAGGCTCCAAGGCCATGGTATTCCAATATGGACTCCTAACTGTTGTCACAGAACTTTGTACATTGTAAATCAAACCCGAATGTATACATGCTTAGGACAGTTGATTCACTTCTACTTTTAGTTTTGTATGTCAATGATTTGTTGATCACCAGTTGCTTGACTTCAACGATTGTTGCAATCAAGAGGATTCTTCATGATAGGTTTTTGATGATGGACATGGGTCCACTACACTTCTTCCTTGGACTTGAGATCAGTCAGGATGCATCAGGCATCAAACTATATCAAGACAAGTATGCACGAGATCTCCTTGAAAGATTTCACATGACAGACTGCAAGTCTGCTCCGACTCCTTTCCTATAAGGAGTCAAAATTGAGGATGGCGGGGAGACTCCATTGGTTGACAACACATTGTACAAACAGCTAGTGGGGAGCTTATTATATCTCACACAGTCCATACAAGGCCTCTCATATGAAATTGGCACAGTTTCCAAGTTCATGCAAGAGTCACATGATCTACATTGGATAGATGCAAAGTGTATCCTTCAATACGTATAGGGCACAATCACCTTTGGGATTCATTATGCACCAGACTCTACATTAGATCTTATTGTGTTTATTGATTTTGACTGGGCTGGCTATAGCATTGATCACAAGTCCACATCTAGTTACTCACTTAGTCTTGGTTATGGGCCTATCGGTTGGTAGAACAAGAAGCAAGATGTCATTGCTTTATCTTCAGTCGAGGAAAAGTACATAGGGTTAGTTAACATAACTATTCAGGATATGTGGCTACAACATTTTCTCACTCAGTTGGGAATTTAGTTTCATCGACCAATCATCATCTGGTGTGATAACCAGAGCACCCTGAAGTTTTGCAGATATCCAGTTCAGAGGTAGTGAATGAATAACATCAAGATCCACATGCACTACATCTGAGAATTAGTAAACAATGGGATCATCAACTTACAATTATTTCCTTTAGTAGAAAAGATGACAGACATTTTCACCAAGACCTTCACTGAGCAGAAATTCCATTCTCTGCGAGGTCATCTCGGAGTGAAGGAAATAGTTTCCTATCAACTGTAGTTCTTATTTTTACATACATTGTACCTTGAGGGGGGGGGAGGGGTTCCCATGAGGTTTTCTCTCTCTCCTCACTTTATTTTTAGTGTATCTTTTGTACTTGGGTACCTAACATGGCCTCGTTTCCAGGACCCAATATTTATTTTCACCATAGTGATGTTTAGGGGGGTGTTCGAGTTACTTCACACACACCTAAGATTTCTTTTTCCTAAGGTTTTTATTTGTTTATTAGTCATAATTAGTAATTATCCAGTCTCCTATATTTTAGGATAGAATATTCCACCTGGAGAATATTCTCTTTCAGTTGACACTTCAGTTTGACTAGTTGAGTTGAGTTTCGATGTTACATTGGTATCATCACCATGCAACATTGGGATAATCACCATGATAATTGGACCTTGCCTTGGTATCATCACCATAGTGGCACATTATCCTTCATTCCTTGAGTTAACTCCTCTCTACTTTCTGTTCAGTTAGTTAACTGAAGACTAGTTGACTAGTTAACTCAACTAGGTGGCAGTTCACTCCCGTACTACCTGAGAGACTAGAATAGGGGGAAGTTCACTCCTGTAACTGCTAGTGTGTGTCCAGATCAATCTATACCACCACTATGGTGACTTAGTTCAGCTCAATTCAAACTCATTGAGTTATACAGAGTATATTATGTGTAAATTATTCATTATTCACAATGGCTAATGAGAATTCTTTCATTCTTTCTCTCCTTCTTCTTCTTTCTTCTATTCCCTCTGCAATTGTGTGTATCGTTGTTTAGCTAGATCTATTATGTTCAGTTTCAAAACATTTACAAAGTTCAGATAAAAGATTATAATGAAAAATTTTCCCCTAATGCCAAAATGAATTCCATCCATATTGTTCTAGCCCTTGATGCCTCATATAAATGGGAGGTCCATCAGATGGACATTAAATCTTCCTTCTTACATGGGGATTTTCCATAATAATTCTACATGGAACAAATTCCTAGATATTTCCATAATGAATCTAGTCTTTCCTTGATGGGTCTAAATTCTCTCAATAACAGCAAGGGCTACTCCCCCATACACAATCCTAGCTAGACTATGCACCATTTGGATTAGGAGTCCCATCCAAAATTTTTCTCGACTGCAATTGATACTATTTTGGGGGATTTTTATCCAGTTAAAGTTTAGTTTACCAATGAGTGTGGATAGTGAGTGAATAGTCAATGAAAATATGTAGATGAATACTATGTATTGAAAAAAAAAAATCTATTGTTATTTTACTCTAATCTATCCTACCTAGGACCACATGAAAGTAACCGACAAGTTGTAAATGAAAGTAGATTATGCACAACTTTCCACACAGATAGATGAATTAGAAGAGAAGAACCAAAAACAAGTGAATGGAAATATGTATAATGAGAATAATCTAAATTATACCAATACATGCATTAACAATTCAATAATCTCAAGACTTCAATATATTTAAAGAAACACTTAAAAATTCATAATAACATAGAGTGCATAAGAATTAATTTATAATGAAATAAGAATTCTTACAGTCCATGTGAATAAGATTCATATTTACTCAAAATAATTCACAACACAATTGTATCCACACACAAGTATCCTTTTTTAGAAAACTAGCCCTGAGGGATTCTCATTATTAACAGTTCAACAATAGTACATAAAAACTCGGAGAAAGACTCTTTAACTTTATTTGACAATGTATCCCCAAAATAGTTCAGAAATAGAAGATATTTACAAACTGAGTCTCTACTCTTTCTTATACAATTCTTAGTAACCGTCAGATGACTCTTTTCCTTCTTCTTGAAGAGGCAGTTACAAAATAATTTTAGCTTCCTACTTCCTAGTTACAAGTTTACAATGACAACAAAATTGAGATTGGTTGGGAAAGAGACAAAATAGGAAACATGTGTTGACATATTCTGGTTATTATTTTGTCTCCATTCAAGGATTTTTATCTCAGATGTATGATGTCCATATTTCTAATTGATTGTACATGGATCAGATCCTTCTTTAATTCATCTATTCCAGAGCTACATTATTTATGTCCATGTTGTCCTCAAGGGTGGTCATGTATTTCACTAGTGTCATCATGAAATCTTGTATCATGGTATGGAGTTTTACTAGTTGTAGTAAATGTCTATCTATAATGTCTATGGATATGGTAGTGGCTTCTTCAACCACTTATTTCCTTTGATTTGTGTTATCATACACCTTGTCCACTAGCTCTCCTGTCATGATATTCTTCCCGAGCTCGTCTAGCCTTGGTAATTGAATCCTCTAGATCAATTCTTGCGCAACTTTGTATATCCTTGAGCATATTTCCATTGATTTGGTAACCTACTTATCACCTCTCTGCCCCACTTCTTGATAGTGTTCAATCTCAAATAGGTCCATTTTTCTGTGTGATTTTGATGGCGAGTACAATTCTAGAGGTGCATCGAGATTTTCAATGATCCATTTGTCGATGTCATCGATGACTTCTCAGAAATTTTTTTATTTCGTCATTTTTGTTTGTATGTGATTATTCTTCTCTATTATTATAGGGGCTTCTTCTTGAAAGAGATATAGGTGAGCATACATGTCTATGATGGCTTCTTCTAATTTTCTCCTAACCTTCTCGAAACAAACTCTAAAACTTTGAATGCCATGTTCATCAATAATAACTTGTTGGAGTCTTTCCTCTAATTCTCTGAATCTTGACTCTTTCTCCTCATTATGATGGAATAGTATTTGAATGTTATCCACATTATAATTCATGAATGCAGAGCCATTCATATCCATTTCTATGGGGTTTTCCATCACATATCTTTTCACAAGAACACATGTAACAACTGATATATCCATCCCTTATGTTGTTGGAACTTTCTCCACCTGCTCCTACATGATCCTACTAGTTTTACTATTGTAGGTAAAGCTTCATAAGTAAAGCCCTTAACTCGATTGGAATGGTGTCCAAATTCCCATTCCTAAACCAATGCATGTTATATCAATGTCCTCACCTATTGACAATGTCTTCGGGTTTTTTTTTTTTCCATTGGATGGGTTCTCCCTCTTTTGTCTTCAACTTCAGATGATTTTTTGGTTGATTCTTTTTCTTCATTTTATGCTTCTTCTTCTGCCACTCTTGTTGTTGCTTCCATGATTTATTTCTCCTTTTGTTTGATCTCTTGTTCTACTGTAGATTTTGGCTCTTCCTCAGATTTGGATTTTCCCCTATCTACATTGATCTTCCACTTATTGTTTAATGCATCATTCTTCTTTTTTTGGACTTTCTCCTTATCTCTCCTCTTTGTAAGAGCTGGTACTTCCTCTGCCTCTTCTGCTAACCCTAAGTGTACTGAGGTGGATGTGTAGAGTGATTTTTCAACTTCCTCTTCCTCTTCCTTCTTCTTGGCTTCTTATCTATCTTTTTCCTCATCTGTGACTCTCCCTCTTGGTTGTCCATTCTTGTTGAATATGACTTCCTCATAGGTATGGGAATTCTGGTGCACTTCTTCTTCCTCCAAGATGTTCATGGTATATTCCTATGGTAGAAAAATCTTATTGAATTGGTCTCTCATAATATTATTGGGGTCATTTATTTTGTATCATTCTTCTCTAAAGAGATAAGATAGAAAAGTATTTAACTATTCTTGAGATTTCTTGGTGTTTTCGAAGAAATAATTACCAACATATAGTTGTAGCAGTGGCCACATTTATTTTTTCATTCGATATAACATTCATCCAACCCCATTTATGGTGGTTTAGTATGTGACCTCCTGAAGTACATGCTTGTCAGGAATGAATCAACAGAGAAAATGAAGTGGTTTCATTGTGCCATTCACTCTTATATAAGTTTTTTTCTCCATGAGATACAAATTTCCAATTCTCTTTATCACTGGTATATCTTTATAGATCATGCAAGGAGGAGTGGTACATAATATGAATTTTTACAAAGAGGTCAGTAAATGATCGCATATATTTTGGTCTTCTATGCGATATTTTTTCTCCTAGGGCACTTTACAATAAACATGAATTGTCGGGTCGGATGACTTCCAATTCCACCCCATTATATGGTATTTATAAGTTTTGCACATGATGTCCAAGAGGTACGAGGACATGTGAAATGTTGGAAACATTTTAGGATGGACCCCTTTTACTACAGAGATAGAAACCTTAATATTTTTAGATAGGATATCATCCCAATTGAATGATATCCCTTCTTTCACATAGTAGTATATTGGGCAAATATACAATAAGCATAATTTTGATGTGTCAGGTTCCCCATATAATCTACACAACATGGATACTAAGTACTAACATAGTATTCTCAAGGCACTTGTGGGGTATCCACTTTTGGTTCTGTATCTGTTTTTTTTTTTATCCCTCTACCACTTGGGAAAGAACTCCTTTGGCATGTACTCAAACTCACTAAGGAGATTGTTATCCAACTTCTTGCTTCCCTTCTCTAGGTGATAACACTTGGCCAAATATTCAGGTATAAATGAAGCTATGGGGTCCTTCCTAGCATTTCATACATATCTGTCATTTACATCGATAATATTCAAAATTCTTGTGATGGCATCTGCACATGGGAAAACTATCGGATGTTTTGCTACTCTAAAAATTACAGACTTCGTGGTGTTTTTGAATACTTGGAGTTCATTTGGTTCTTCATCCTTGGAGGAGAAGTGTTGTCCCTTGGCCATGTATTAAGGAATAAATAAAATATTAAAGAATAATAAAGACAAATTATGAAGAGCATGAAAGGTACACAAAACGAGGAGGGGTTGAAGTGATTAAAGAAGAAGAAAAGAAGGAGTGAAGTAAAGGAAAGAAATTCGTTAGAAAAGATGATATAGGAAGACAAAGAAGCAAGGAAGATGAATCGTGTACAGGTCAGAAAGTGGAAGAAGAAACTAATAGGTGCTTTGGAGAACCTTGCAGAAAAGAAGGAAGAACATATTGATGAAGTCCTTAAAATGCAGGCTATGTGGACCTGGGGTTTTGGTACCTATAGCTTTGGTACCTAGGGTTTTTGCACCTGGACTTCGGTCTAGGTTTTCTTAGAGTCATAAAAGGATAAATAGAGTTATAGAAGAGTAGAGAGGGGTTGTTGTTGATGTAGAGAGATTGAGATGTAAGAGTGTTATGTCTTAGAAAATTTTGGTAAGTTTGGATCTTCAGCTGGGTGTGAAGATCTACTCTGTTGTTGAGTGCGCATGGATAGGGAATAAAGAGAAAGTGAGAGAAGTATTTGCAAATGAGTGCATATATATAACTATATGTTTTCATATACTTAATCAATAAGCACAATTCTGTGGACGTATCCTTACGGAGAGGGTGAACCACATAAAATATTGTTGTTCTATGTGATTGATGTTGTGTAATGTGCTATCTGTTATATTGTTATTGCATTGTTGTTTTCCTATTGAAGATAAGAAATATAACTAATCCGTGAAGTAACCTTAATAGTGTTAAGAATCTCTAGGTTATCTTGTGTTGTTATTCCAAAATGATCTTTCTCTTCCTCTAGTTGTAGACACTTGTGGATTGCAACCCCCCTATAGCTACTTTGGGTGAGACTTCATCTACTTCACAGGTGTTGCTGAAAGGGTATGTAGTTGGGGTTTGTTGGTGCACTGTTAGAGTTGAATCCTGGGTCTTCCCCTGTGCCAATAAATGGTTTTGTTGCCAAGACCGGGGTCTTCTTGAGGGAATTTCAAGGTGGTTTTGATCAAAGACAAAGATTCATAAGTGGATAGAAGAATAGGAAAGGGACTTCGCTGAAGCATAGAACAAGAACCTTAGCATCAGTACAGAAGACTAGTTGGGAAGGTACATATTTATTGATGTACATGAGATTTTATTTGCAGTAATTCACAAGGCGTTGTATGAGTGGCTAGCCAGACTAGTAGACACTCAGTTTGAAATCAGATCTAGACCACTCGTGGTTTGGACAACGATGTTGATTAATAAATTCAAGAGAAACAATAACGTTGTGTCGAGAGTAGTGGATCTTTGGTTTGATAACACTATTGGAGGATACATTAATAAATTTTCTATTGACAAAGTGGAATCATATAGCCAAGTAGAGAGATATTTATTCAAGGGACCTAGAGGAAAGTTTCTACACTTTTTAAAGCGAAAGATTAAGATGTTATTGCATGAGAAGAATATCCTAAAGATATAATAATTAGTATATTTTAAGGCTAATGTTCAAAAATTCAGAGAATGACAGTGACAGAGAGGATGGACACATGCATAGTGGGAGATCATTTAGAAATATTCCTCTTGTGAACCTGTTTAAGAAGAGTTGTGAACCATTGACACAAGACAAAGATTTCTATAGCGGAGAAGAAGAAGGGAAATCAGACGAAGAATATTTAGAGTTAGCAAGAGCATAGGAAGTAGAGTCTGAGGAATTTCTCTGAGAAGAACCAGAAAATTCAAGGATTCCGCCTATTGTCTAATTAAGTATTATTACTCCTCCTGATGTTTTAGCAAAATTGAGTAACTAGAGTAAATAGAGTAATGAGAGAACTCAAAGCATTGTTACAAGTAGTTTATTACATACTCAGTTGAGAAACTAATGAAGATCCATGACAGATTAAATGAGGTTACCAATTTTCAAAGGAGATGGATCTGAGGATCCTGAACAACATTGGTTCTTGTACAAAGATGTATGGAGCATTAATCAAGTCACTGACGAAGTTGTCAAGAGAGAATAGTATATTACTACCTTGAGGGATCAAGCATTGAGCTGGTATATGAAGTTTGTTTCAATAATTGTACAACACAAACCACTGAATGAAATTAAGACTACATTGTGTGCAGAGTTCAAGAAGCCTAATTCAGAGTCACAGTGCCTTACAGAGTTGAAGGAAATCAAGCAGAAGGTGACTGAACCTATTTGGGAATTTGATCAGAGGTTTAAGACCTTGACAAACCATTTAAGTTTTCATATTCTATATGAACAACATAAGGAATGGTTCATCATTGTGCTCCTTCCACATATTAGATTTCCTCTAATGCAACAAAAGGTGGCTTCATTGGCTAAGGCATTATATATTGCCATGAAACTATAAGAAACCCCTGTAGGAGAATCCAATCCAGGTATGAGTTAGATTTTGAATCAATTAACTAGTTTATCTTTACAGGTTGAAGACATGAAGAAGTACAAAGGAAAGGAGAAAAGAGAAGAAATTTGGTGTATCAAATGTAAATCATAGGGACATGGAAAAGAGCATTGTCCCTTATTTAATGAATACTTGGCCTCTAGAACCCCTAACCCTTTGAAGCAGGATACTGTACCATGGTGTGAAGTATGTAGAATCAGACATCACCCTGATGAATGTTATTATATGTATAAATATGTCTAGACACCCACCAATATTTATTGTACATTCTAGAAATCTGAGGGGCATGATGAGAAGGATAGTAGGGATTATGACCTCATGCATGAAAGGTCAAGGGATACATATAGAATTCAAGTAAAATTACAGAAATAAGGGAATGTTGCACAATTCAACTCCCCGGGAAGAGGAAACTTAAACCCTTGTGGTGGGTTCAGAGGAAAAGGATGACGAGGAGGAATGGGTCGAGGTCAAGGTCATATTATTTGATATAACTGTTCCTATCCAAGTCATTTGGCAAGGGATTGTCATAACTCTTGTACTACTTGTATATACTTTAACTCGTTTGATGATGTCATAGAAGATTGTCTAATATTGTTAGATAAACTTCAGGAAATATGAGGAGGAAACCAACAAGTTCAACTAATATCATCTGAACCTGGCAGTGAGGAACGAGTCATTATTATTACTAGAGGATGCATTGCTACATGAGAAGATAGGGTGACTCCAGGAAAGACTACATATGGATTATGGATCAGAAGAAATGTAGAGAAGGCGCCATTGTTTGATCCAAGGAAAGAGAAGCATACTTTTGAATAAGAAAGAAGAGAATTTGTAGGAGAGCATGCTTCTTCATCTAAGGTACAACCAGAAGTAAAGGAATGTAAAATTCCTTCATCATTTGATTAGTCTATCCCACTTAGCAAAGGAAACGAGGTAAGCAAGATTATGGACTTCTTGTATACTTGTATCAATTTGATTAAAGATGAACGAGTTGTGTAGGAGCTACAACACCTAATAAGAAAGTATGAAATTGAAAGAAGCGACCCTCTATTGAGTAGATTTGTGAATCAAGTATCTAGGAAAAGGAGGACAAGCAAGGAAGTTCACCTTAGTTCTCATATTGGAGACTATGACATGGACTATGTGGTCGTCGACCTGAGATCAAAAGTAAATGTTATGACAAATCATACTTGGGCACTGATGGGAAAACGTTAATTGATTTACTCTCCTATTAGACTCGGGATGGATAATTAGCATGTGATGAGCCTCTTAGGAAGACTAGAGAATGTCCCTACATACATCGATGGGGTAAGAAAATTTTCAGACTTTGAAGTGATTGATATTGTTGACGATAGTTGTCCCTATCCTCCGTTGATAGGTATTGATTGGGCTTTCAACAATTTGACTATTGTTTTTTTTTGTTTGTTAATGTGGCTGAACCTATTGTCATCGGGATTAACCTATGGCTTGAGAAATCATGACTCAGGGGCATCTAAGCCGTCAAAATCACCCAGGGATCGCACCTGGCCTGAGCCACACCAACCCTTAACATGGTTGGATTTTTTGTCCCCGCAGGTTTCGAACCAGTGACTTTTCAACACGGAGTGGCTTAACAACACACTCTGTCACCGACTGTCCTACAACTTGGGAACAAAGAACAAACAATTTGACTGTTGTTGATCTAAAAAAGAGAATAAATAAATTTGAGGGTGATGGCCTTAGGTTCATTGCACCTCTTGATCCTGATGAAGGTTGTTGATACACAGAACCTATAAGGGAAGAAGACTGCACCTATGAGCTACCAAACATCTATAAACCGACAGAAGGACAACATGATTATATTAAGCCTACAACAGATGGGAATCTAAGTTAGCAAAGTGAAAGTGCATGCTCATCATATTCAGAAGAAGTATTGGATAATTGGCAAACATAATGTATGAAGTCTCTACACGGAGGTGTGCTAGATTGACTAAAGTAGTTTTCTAGATTGGCACAGAAGTAAGTAATCTTCCTAAATTTAATGTCTTGAATAATTTAGAGACATTTCTACTTGAATTCAAAGAAATTGTATCAATACAATAGAGGTTGTTTGCACTAGACAAAGCCTTGAAAGAAACACCAACCAGATGGTGGGATCCTCACAAGAACATTGTAGAATGGGTACAATGTCTCACCTTGTTGACAATGGATTTTTCAGATCTAGATAAAGGCTGTGAAGTTCGATACATAGGTCATATTTTCCCTAAGGACCGTGTGAGAATTTGCGAGGAAACCTGGAGCAGTGTTCATAAAGAAAAGTGGGTACATAAGTTCATTAATACCTTAAACTATCCCTATCAACTGGTATCTTCAAGAAGAAATGCGCTTAGCCATTACAAATTGGTATGGTATGACCCATAAATTTATAGTTTCTTTCCTATTTGAAAGCCAATACCCCACAATAGATCAGGATTTACAAATTATAAGACAAAGGCTCTTTGAGGAGGCACCTAACCCTCGTTTTGAACAAGAAGAAGATGAATGGACTACGCCTCTTCAACGTTTATAGGGTTGTTATAATACTAATTATGATGAGGATGATTATCCTAGGAATGTAAACATCTCAGAAACTGAAGGAAAAAGAGATATAGAAGGGCCAGGGATTGAATTATCCTTTGTTGGGAAGACTATTAAGATTAAGAAAGTTAATATTGGATCAGAGCAAACGTCTAATTTAGAAAACTTTGGAGATTATTGGGATGATACTACTATTAGTACAATTACATAACTATTGCATGAGTATCAAGACTTGTTTCCAACCAAATTCATAGACATGAAGGGGATTAAAGGGCCCATGGGATAAATGAAGATTACTTTGAGAGAATATGCAATACCTATCAAGAAGAGGCCTTAAAGACTGAATCCCAAGTACAAGAAGAAAGTTAAGATTTAATTAGATAGAATGATGGAAGAAGGAATCATAGAACTAGTTGAAGAATCTGAATGGATCAACCCTATGGTGGTCCAAGATAAAATGTCAAGAGAAATCAGAATTTTTGTAGATCTAAGTAAATTGAATGATGCGTGTTTACATGATCCATTTCTTACACCTTTTACTAATGAAGTTATAGATAATTTAGGAGGACAAGAAGTTTACTCATTCAGAGATGGATGTTCAGGCTATCACCAAATCAAAATTGCTAAGGAAGACATACATAAGACTACATTTGCAACAGAATGGGGTTCTTTTTAGTACACTATGATGCATTTTGGTTGGAATAATGCACCATCCATCTTTTCTAGGGTGGTGGTCGGAGAATTTAAATAATTTTTACATAAGTGTTTGGAGGCATAGTTTGATGACTGGATTGTTTTTAGTCTTCTAAAAGATCATATTGAATGTTTGAGATTAATGTTGGATAAGTGCAGGCAATGTTAGATTTCCCTAAAATTGAATAAGTGTATTTTTTTTTCACCTTTTGGAGTGTTTTTAGGACACATTGTGTGTAAGCAAGGGTTGTTGTTATATCCTTCCAAGATTTCTATCATTGTCGATCAACCTCCTCCTACTTCAGTTAGATAGTTGCGCACTGCATTGGGACACACTGAATATTATAGAAAGTTTATTAAATTTTATACACAGATAACAACACCCATGGAGAGGATATTAAATAAGGATAGTAATTTTCAATGGACAGAAAAATTCCAGCAGAGCTTCGACACACTAAAGCAGAAAATGGTCACTGCACCTATTTTGGTTTTTCCAGATTGGAGCAAGGAATTTAATGTTCATGTCAATGCTTCATCCATTCCATTAGGAGAAGTCTTGGCATAGCCAGGTGTAGGATATATCGACCACCCTATATCCTTTGCTAGAAGGAATATTTCTACATATGAAATGAATTATACCACTATTGAAAGAGAAGGCTTAGCTATGGTATATGTGTCACAGAAGTTTAGACACTACTTGTTGGGAGGACATTTTAGGATGTTCACTGATCATTCTACATTGAAGTACTTAGTCAACCACCTAGTGTTGGGGGGAACAATATGTAGATGGCTATTATTATTCCAAAAGTACAGCTTCGAGATAGTGGTCAAGCCAGAAAGAATGAATAAGGGACCTGGTCACTTATCCAGGTTAGAACATGGAGAGGAACCTACTAGTTTGGAAGATACACTACCAGATGCATAGTTGTTGGCCATTAGAAAAATGGATGATAAATTCATCAAGATAGTATAGTTCATGTCCATAGGAATGACACCTCATGAGTATATAATTATTCAGAAGAAACAATTGGCAGTCTGCGTTGCAGATTATCAACTCATAGTTGGACAATTATATAATATGGGACTAGATGAGATCTTAAGAAGATGTGTTATGGATTCTAAAAGACCATTGATCCTTACAAAATAACATGAAGGCGTCATAGGAGGACATTATGTAGGGAAAGAAACAATGAAGAAGGTTCTCAGGGATAGCATATGGTGGCCCACTCTACATAAGGATTCTAAGGAAACTACAGAGCCTGTGATGTATGTCAAAAAGTAGGGAAGCCGTTAAGAAGAAATAATATGCCTTTAGCACCTCATTTAACTATACATGCATTTGAGAAATGGGCTATTCACTTTGTGGGACCCATAAACCCACTAGGAAAGCGTACAAGAGCTCAATACATTATCACTGCTACAAAATATTTGACCAGATGGGAAGAAAAAAGAGAAGTTAAGGACTGTAGTGTAGCTATAGCTATGCAGTTCATCTTTGATGATATCATAACCATATTTGGATTCCTGGAGACACTTATGAGTGATCAAAGAACACATTTCATTAACAAAACTATTGAACCCTTGACTGAGGAGGTCAAAGTTCACCATCAAAAGAGCACACCATACCACCCACAAGAGAATGGCACAATCAAAGATTTCAATAAGATCTTGGAGATAGTGTTGACTAAGATTTGTAGTGTTAACAAAGATGATTGGGATCTGAGAATTCTAGTAGTGTTATGGGCTTATATAACTACTTGCAAAAAGTTAACCATGCAGATTCCCTTTAAGGCAGTGTATGGCTTGGAAGCAGCGGTACCTATGGAATACTTGGTTCCTAGTTTAAGAATTGCAACATTTACAGGTATGGATGACATCGACACTATTCAATATAGGATCGTTCAATTGATGGAACTAGAGGAAGACATGTTCATTGTAGGATTTCATCAACAGGTACAAAAAGAGTGAGAAAAGGCTTACCATGACCAACATATAAAGAGGAAATCTTTTAAACAAGGAGATTTGGTAATTTTATATGACAACAAGTTCATGAAGCATATTGGAAAGTTCAGGACACATTGGCTTGGGCCATTTGAGGTCGCCCATGTTACAGGAGGAGGATTTTCATAGTTAAAGGTCCTTAGTGGAGAATGGAAGGATGGTTTAGTAAATGATATCCAGTTGAAACTGTATTATGACAACCAACTTCCTCATATTTCTTAGTAAAAGCAAGGTATAAGGGTCTAGGTACCAGGTGCAGTTGAAAATGGGTACCAGACACAGAAAAGACAGTCTGCACATGATAGGAAGGTAAGAGTAGAAAACACAAGCTACTCTGCGCAGTCTATAGTCAAATTAATACAAGAGGCTTGACCCTAAAGTGACTCGAGACGAGTCACAAGTGAGTGTTGGGGGCATGTTGGCCCTTGGTCATGTATTAAGGAAGAAAGAAAATATTAAATAAGAATAGAGGAAAAGTATGAAGAGCGAAAAAGGTACACAAACCGAGGAGGGGTCGAAGTGGTTAAAGAAGTAGAAAAGAAGGAGCGAAGTAAAGGAAAGCAAGTTGTTGGAAGAGAAGATCTAGGAAGACAAAGAAGCAAGGAAGATGAATCATGGACGGGTCAACAAGTATAAGAAGACACTAATAGGTGCTTTGGATCACCTCACAGAAAAGAAGGAAGAACAGATTGGCAAAGTCCTTAAAATGCAAGCTATGTGGACCTAGGTTTTTAGTACCTAGGTATTTTACACTCGGACTTCAGTATAGGGTTTCTAAGAGTCATAAAAGAATAAATAGAAGTCTATAAGAGTAGAGAGGGGTTGTTGTTGATGTAGAGAGATTGATGTGTAAGAGTTTTATGTCTTAGAACATTCTAGTAAGTTTGCATTTTCAACTGGGTGTGAAGATCTTCTCTGCTACTGAGTGCGCGGGGAGAGGGAATAAAGAGAAAGAGAGAGAAGGATATGTAGATGAGTGCACTGATAGAACTATATGTTTTGATCCATGTAATCAATAAACAAAGTTCATTGGAATTAGCCCTAGGGAGAGGGTGAAGCATGTAAAATATTGTTGTTCTATTTGATTGATGTTGTGTAATGTTCTATTTGTTATACTATTATTGCATTATTGTTTTCCTACTGAATATAAGAAATATAAATACTTCACAAAGTAAGCTTAACACTGTTAAGAATCTCTAGGTTATGTTACGTTATTATTCTGAAATCATGTTGCTCTTTCTCTGGTTGTAGACACTTGTGTCATGCAACCCCACTATAGCTACTTTGAGTAAGACTTCATCTACTTCAAAGGTGTTGCTGAAAGGGCCAATAGTTAGGGTTTGTTGGTGCGTTTTTAGATTTTAACCCTAGGTGTGCCCCTGTGCCAAAAGGAAGTTAGAAATTTTGCACATGTGGTATACTTCTCTCCACTTCAATTTCTCTCTTTCCTTTTCTAAGATTCTCTATGTATCATCATACGTAGCTATGATTATTTATGTCTCACATTCCACTTGTCGTCTGTTGTTGAAGGCCTCTGTCCCAAGTACCTTGCTTGTTCTATTCTTTCAAGGAGACATAATTGACCCTGCAATAAAATGAAATGAGGTCAATGTTGATATTAAATTTACACATAATATGAGATTGAATTGAGAATTTGAACTACCAAAAAAATTATTGCAGCTATATTGGGCGAAGAGTCATGATATGAGGATGATAAAGTGATGGAAATCATTCTTGAGTATTTTTCTGAAAATTTGAGGAAGAAGGGGTGAAAAATGTGCTCATAAGGCAAAATCAGAAGTTCATAAATTAACTCCTTCGATGGAAATTAGAGTACTTGCTAACACATTTTATTTTTTGTATTGAACCAGTTAGTTTTAAGTCTCCCATGAAAACATTGAAATATCTCTAATCAACAAATTTGTAGACAACTCCTCTGATGTGAATCATAGGAGTTAAATACAAGTATTATAAATTAAAGATAACCAACATAGTTACTTTGAACTCCTCTGATATGATCGTATCAGAGGTGTTAACATGAACTCCTCTGATATGATTAGAAGAGTTATTACTAAGTGGACCGATTAAGAATTGAATGGTCAAGGAAGTTGTCTAGAAATTCTCTGATCATGTCAAAGGAGTTAGCAAGAAACCCTCCAGTATGATCATAGGAGTTAACATGAATTAATCCAACGGGACTAGGGAGAAAAAAAAGACCGTGGTTTCAATTTCCGAAGTTAGATAGATAAGAAAAACCTAGTCCCAAGTCTCATGATATGAATGTAAGTTCATGTTAAGTGTCACTAGTGTAATCGATAACCTCCTTGGGAAATAAAACGTTGGTTAATTTATTTTTTGGAGCACTCTCTAGATTATCTAGGTTAGAAGGGAAGTGAAAACCCCAAAATTGTGAAGGAAAAAACAAGGGGTGGGGGAACAATATATAAATGGCATTGGTTGTAGAGGGGTAGGGGATAAGGACAGATATATGAAAGGAGGTATTCCAAAAAACAAAAAAAAAGAATTGTAACCCTAGCAAGGGAGGAAAAATGTTGAGACATGCCTGGAAACCTTTACTGCTACGTGGAAGACCCTGATAGGTTATGAGTGTCAACTTTAAGGGCTGGACACATTCTATTTTTGGAGTGCTATTGCTTCCCATATACACCTTATATAACTAATAGGAATTCAAGGTATCTAGGTAAACATAAAGAAGTTAACGACCTGACAATTAATGTGGTAGTTGATGGGATATTTATGGTCAGAGGACTTGGGATTAAGTCCTTTGATCACATCCATGAACATGGAGGAAACTACTTTGATGGTTATCGAAGGAGTTGAAACCAAATCCTATGGTACCGTCAAAGGAATTGATGTCAGATTTCATGATAAGAGGTTCATCAGAGAGTGTGAGGGGAACTCCTCCAATGTACATCGGATGAGTTAGAGGAAACTTTGGTGATTTTTTCTAGTATTTCAAAAAAATTAATTTCTTCAAGTAATCTCTTTGCCAATGTTTTCTTCTCATAAGTAAGACTTCCCAAAGAAGCTTGAGATAAAGAGATAGGGTGATGGAAGAATTTTTACAAAACATATAAAAGGAAGGGGGATCAATTTTCCTAAAATAAAAAAAACAATGGAAGCCTAGAAAATGGAGGGTTGTAGTGCCTAGAATAACACTGTGTTTGTCTCCCTAAGAAATATCTTTATGGTTTTAAGAAATCTCCCTAAGCTGGGTACACCAAAATAAAAAAAAATCTTCTTGAAAATGGATTTTGTAGATGCCATTCTGATCCTAATTACTATACCAAGAAATTAGGAAGCCATGTCATAATCCTTCTTCTTTATGTTGATGATCAGATCTTAACTAGTAGTGACCTAAACTTTTAAACCATGTAAACACCATTCTTAAGAAAAAATTTGTAATTACCAACTTAGGATATTTTCACTATTTTGTTGGCCTACAAGTATTGCAAACCAAGTAAAGAATACTTCTTTTATAGTCTAAGTATGCATGTGACCTTCTTCGCTTCTTTCCCATGGATTATTCTAAACCAACCCCTTCTCCCTTCTAGTTTAGAGTCAATGTCATTTTCACCTATACTTCTCCTGAAGTTGATGCCACTTTGTACTATTAGTTATTTGGTAGGCTATTATATTTGAATCATACATATCATAATATTTCCCTTGTTGTTGGTTTTGTTTCCTAGTATAGGAAAACACCCCATGAAATCCATTGGAAAGAAGCTAAAAGGATACTTCGATATGTCTAGGGTATATTTTAGTTCACGATACATTACAACTCAGGGGGGACTCCTTTATAGGTTGGTTTCACTGATTGTGATTGGGTTGGTGCTCCTAATGATTGAAAGTCTATTGAAAGTTAGGTTTCAAGCCTTGGTTCAGAACCTACCACTCGAGTGTGCAAGAAACAACAAGCTATTTCACTTTCTTCACAGAAGAAAAGTACCAAGAAATGGTTAATGCAAGTCACAAAACCTTGTGGCATTGACATATTCTTTCATCATTTGGCTTCCAGTAGTAGCATTCGACCACCCTTTTGTGTGACAATCAGAGTTCCATCAAGCTCACCAAAGATCTAGTTGAACAAGAGCATAGAAAACACATCAATATTTCCAAACTTTAAACTCTGTTAGGAGTTTAAGAAGTTGTCATTAAGGGGGGATAGGTTCTAATGCCCCCTTCCTTCTCATGTTGTTTCATATTTGTAAATATTTTGATCCTATCCCAAGTTGTTCTTAAAGGGAGATGATAGGATATTTAGACTCTTATGATTTATTTAAGATCAACTTGTTCTAATGTGTCATTAGGTAAAATTGTTTTTCTTAGTGTGTTTCTTTAGTATGAATTAATATGAATTTGTAGTTAGGTAATTTGATGGTAATGATATTTTCCTGACATATATTGATATGATGGATCATATTCTCCTTGATATTAATGGGTATATTGATTTTTGGATTAACACCATATTGGTCAATAATATTTATTTTTAAAATCATGGAGGGTCATCTGTCGATGATCGATTGTGAGAAACTTTCTTGTAAATCTCTCTACGATATTTTGTTTTGAATTAATAAATTGATCCAAGTGAACATGTTGGTTGGGGCTGTGGATGTTTCCCTATATGGATTTTAAATGTAAAAACATTGGTGTGTTGATATTTTATATGATTGTGTGAATGGTTACTAAAGGTGTTCATCCTCCATTCGAATACGTGTGTTGTTGAAAAGCAAGAGTATTTTCCAAGACTGGCTTGAGTTTGGGCTATCATCAACTTAGAATAAAATAAGAATATATCACCAAGACAACATCCAAAACAATATATGAAAATTATGAGTTTGTGTTAGTGTCATTTGGGATATAAAATGCACAAACCATATTCATGTGCCTAATGAATGGAGTGTTCAAAGAATATTTGTACAAAATTGTAATTCTTTTCTTGGATGATATACTCATGTACTCAAGGATAGATGAGAAACATGAGAAACATTTAAGGATGCTGCTAGAAGTATTGAGAGAGAATTAGTTGTATTTAAATTTAAGTGCATCTTCTATCAAAGGACGATTCATTACTTGAGACATATTATTTTAGAGGAGGGAATAGTAGTTGAACTTGAGAATATTGGGGCCATTAGAGGATGGATAGTACCAAATAATTTTATATAGGTCATATAATTCATGGGAGTTGAAGTTTATTATATAATATTCATTAAATATTTTTGAAAGATTAAAAACTAATTACTTCTTTGCAAAAGAAGGGTGTAAAATTTGGATGGACTTATGAGTGTGAAGATTTTTTTTAGCAACTAAAGAATATTTTTACAAGTGAACCAATATTGAAAATTGCAGACCCAGATGAACATTTTGTTGTATGAATTGATGCATGCAAGGGAGGGTTTGAGGTAATCCTCATACAAAATGAGTATGTGATATGTTATGAGCCAAGAAAGTTGAAAGAACATGAGAGGAACTATGCCACACATGATTTATAATTGGTAGTTATCATTCATGAATTGAAAATGTGGAGAAATTATCTCATGGGTAGAAAATTTGAATTAAGAATATAACATAGTGCTCAAAGACCTTTTTTTTTAAAAACCAACACTAAATTCCAAGAAAACTAGATGGATATAATTCGTCAATGATTGAGTTTGAAACAAAGAATATAAAATTCAAGGAGAACCAAGTGGTTGATTCACTTAGCATTTGAGTGCATGAGATACATCTTATAGCCATTAGCATGTACATGTCTAATTTAAAAGAAAAAATTTTAAAGGGTACAAATTCTAGTCAACACTATATGAAAATAAAAGAAGCATTACAAGAAGGAAATATTTAAAAGAAATTTAAAGATAATGAGCTAAAAGAGGATGGAGTCCTTGTTGGTTGTGGAGCCTGATTATCTTCTTGATTCAAAGGTCCTTGCTTTCAGCCGTGTGTATACCCCATGAAGTATTTGCACCCCAAAAGTATGTACACTCTTCCACGTGGGGGAGTGAAGAGGGGGTACCCCCTCTGCGGGGTCCGGGGGGGCAAGCAGAGGTTCTGGGGCGAAGCCCCCGAAGCAAAAATTTCCTTCTAAAAGTATATTGTAATTTCATTGTAAATCTGGACTGTTCATTATAAGGTCGCAGATCTAACGATAGAGATTATGTTAGGGTTTTTTTCCCTATAAGGAAACCCTCTTTTATGAGGGAAATGTATTGTGGCTATGGATGATGGTGAATATTGTATTCTGAGAGAGGAAACAGTGAGAGAAAGAAGAGGAAGTTACAATAGGTTTTTTTGTAGGTTGTATCCCTTCATTTGCTTGATAATAATAAAGGAAGGACGTGGCAATTTCTCTAGTGGACGTAGCCCACATTGGGTGAACCACGTAAATCTGTCTCTCTCTCTCTTGTATTTGTGTGTCTTATGTGTTTTGTTTATGCATTTGTTTTATTTTATTGCTCCATGTTCTTGTTTTTCTAACAACTGGTATCAGAGCGTAAGGTAACTCGCAAGAAAAGAGGGTTCCTGGTTTGAGTGGGAGCAATGTTGGAAGATGGAAAGTTTAGGGTTGAGACATTTAACGGCCAAAACTACCAGTTATGGAAGATGTAGATGGAAGACTATTTGTATCAGAAGGATCTATTCCTACCATTGAGTGGAGTAGAAAAGAAGTCGGCAGCCATGAAGGACGAAGAATGGGAGATTCGTGACAAAAAGGCTCTAGGAACGATACGGCTGAGCCTGGCAGCGTCGATAACTTTCAATATTTCAAAAGAAATGACAACGAAGGGTTTGATGGATGCGTTGGCCAAATTGTATGAAAAACCCTCAACATCGAATAAGGTATTTCTAATGAAGAGATTATTTAATATGAAGATGTCAAAAGGTGGGTATGTTGCAGATCATTTAAATGAATTTAATACGGTTACTAATCAACTAAGTTCTGTAAAAGTGGACTTTGATGATGAGGTTAGGGATCTTCTAATCTTGTGCTCATTGCCAGAAAGATGGAATGGCTTGGTCATGGTTGTAAGTAACTCTGTTTCTAGTTCAAATACTTTAAAATTTGATGATGTTGTTCGTGTTATCCTTAGTGAGTAAATGCGATGGAAAAGCACAGGTGAGACATTAGGAAATGCGTTGAACATGGAGAACAGGGGAAGACAAAAGGATAGAGGAAAGGGCTCAGGAAACTGCAGAAATTCTAGGAAGGGCAGATTCAAATCTAGACTTGGAAAGATAGAGTGCTAGAATTGTGGGAAGAAAGGACATCTGAAGAAAGACTGCAGAGCTCCAAAGAAACAAAGAGATGGATAGCAGAAGAGAAATCAAGAAGCAAATGTAACAGGTGATGTGTTACAAGATGCTTTGATTCTTTCTGTAGATAATATTTCTGAGTCTTGGGTAGTAGATTCAAGAGCTTCATTTCATGCGACACCCCATAGGAAACATTTTCTAGATTATTTTCAAGGTGATTTTGGACAGGTTCATTTGGGTGATGATAAACCATGCAAAATTGTTGGAATGGGAAAGGTAAAAATAAAGCAACGAAATGAAAAACAATGGTTGTTGAAAGAGGTAAAACATGTTCCAGATTTAAGCAAAAATCTGATTTCAACAGGGCAGTTGGGAAGTGAAGGTTGTATATCCATATTTACAGATAAGATGTGGAAGGTCATCAAAGGATCATTGGTGATAGCGAA
>ML776625.1:2158983-2188725 GCA_009831015.1 Picea engelmannii | reverse complement strand
CGATATTTGGAAATTTTCAGCAGCAGAATTTCCACATTGTTTACGATCTAGGTCACAGCAACCTCTATTTTGCTCCCGCTAACTGTGATTCTCTCTAGACTCCATTAAATCTCGATTTAGCAACCTCAGGAATCGCTGCAACTTTCATACGTCTTATATTGTTTTCTCGGGATAAATTGGATATAGCAATCTCTTGTCTGTTGTAGTGTTTCTCCAACTAACAGAACTTTAGATATTTTGTCCTTGTGTCTACCGTTACAGCGAGCGCTCCGTTTCTGCTTTATATACTTTAAAAAATAGTAAATCGGACTACTTTTTTTTAATTAAAAATTAGTAAATCAGACTATTTTTTTAAGTTCAAATGGCTAGGCATTATAACGATGTTAATTTTTCGTTAAAATGTAATCTAATTAGTATTGAGTTTTACTTTGTCTTTTTTTGATGTATGGATAAAGATGTATGGATAAAGATAGATATTATTTAAAAGTATGGTTTAAATAGTAAATCAGACTATTTTTTTAAGTTCAAATGGCTAGGCATTATAACGATGTTAATTTTCGTTAAAATGTAATCTAATTAGTATTGAGTTTTACTTTGTCTTTTTTTGATGTATGGATAAAGATAGATATTATTTAAAAGTATGGTTTAAATAGTAAATCAGACTATTTTTTTAAGTTCAAATGGCTAGGCATTATAACGATGTTAATTTTCGTTAAAATGTAATCTAATTAGTATTGAGTTTTACTTTGTCTTTTTTTGATGTATGGATAAAGATAGATATTATTTAAAAGTATGGTTTTATTGTTTAGTTTTTAGCTCTCTTTTTATATACTATTTTGTAATTATTTTTTAATAGATCACCATCAACTTTGTGCATATCTTGCATGGACTTCCCAGTCTTAGATCACGTTGTTCATCACTCTTAGCAGTGGGTCACCCTCGAGCTAGGACTAAATTCCACCCAAGGTAAAGGAATCCTAGACCTAGGTTGAGGCTACGGAAAAAATGCACTATGCAACTGGAAGGATTCTCTCCAAGGAGCCTACTTACGGTCACTTCTCACGGACTCTCACTCCCCACATGCCTGTCTCACCCTGGAAATATGCACCTTCACTTTTCCACAGTCCATTGGCTACTCGACTTCCCTTCCAGGGCTTCAACAACAGGCCAGATGAGGAATTCTCAGAGCTCTGTAGCTGGTACTAGACTCCCTCCAGGGGAAATCACTTCCCAACAAACTCTCTCACCTAGAGAGAGTTGCTTACAGGCCTGACAACCTGCTTCTTCAACCATGAGCCTGACAACCCATATGTTCAATCGACGACCAACTAAATCAGGTAAGGCAAGGGGACGACTGAACAATTTATAGAGGTTCCCCCAGGTAGTAATTATCCTAGCTGCATACTTGTTAAGTGCATACATGAACTGCGCAAGGGATGGCCAACATGCTGAGGATGAACTCGTGGAAACTAAATGGCCAAACTGGTCAGAATGTTGAGAGTGAGAAAGGAAAACGGTGAGAATGGTTAGCCTGTAGAATCGTCAGAGACCTGCAATGGTGAGAGCGAACTATTTAGGAAGGTGACTGAATGGTTCATGAATCCCCCAACAAAGGTGTAATTTTCCCACATAAATCTGCATGCATCTTGGGCAACACTTGGCTCTTCATGAGGATGTTCCTCTCGACTTGGAGTTTGTTCCTCCCCTCAAAGGAACTTAGGATAACCGAGTTTATTTTCCCAACTTTAGTACTTTTCATGAGTACATTATAATATTCTCTTGGGGTAAGCCTTCAAGATTAGCCCCTATTTCCTATCCTCTCATCCCCATTCCTTTCCCTATCCAATGGAGTTTAGTCGCCCATAACTCTTTCTTCATGGTTGGTCTACATACAACGATGTATTTGATTAATAATCTGCATAATTACATATACAAAAATCAACCCCACTGACCTTAGTATCTAGGGTCTTCGACCTAATAATCATATAATCCTACCATATTATGATTACTTGACTCACCAGCCTACAAACATCATTACATTTCATAGGGGCTCGACCTTGGGGTATAACAATCACCTACCGTTATTTTTGCATTGTCCTCAATGCAACTGGTTTACATAATATCAACAAGATTTTCAAAATATTCAAAAAGATGTGGGTACTCTGCCTGCATAGAATCTTCATGCTCCCATGTTGCCTCCTCAGGACCATACCAGGTCCATTCAACTTTTACAAACCCTCTGGCTCAATTCTAGAGCTTCTTGCTTTTTCAATCCAGTATATGCACCAGATGCACATCGAAAGTGATTTCCTTCTCGAACTGAATCACATTCCAATCAATAACATGATTAGCATCAAGTACATACTTCTTAAGCAATGACACATGAAATATATTATGTATAGACATGCATGCAGGCAATGCAAGCCTATATTCTACTAGACCAATCCTCTTTAGGATTTCAAACAACCCACAATATCGAGCTTCTAACATTGAACAATTTCCCAACTTGAGGGAGATTTTGTTGGCCTTCACTCTTAGGAAAACATGATCCCCTATTTTAAATTCTCTGTGAGTGATATTCTTATCAATATAAATTTTCTTCCTATCTTAGGAAACCTTCAAATTCTGCTTAATCTTCAACATTTTTTCTTCCATTTCCTTGAGAAACTATGGAGCAACCACTACCTTATCAGTTGGGTTGTCCTAGATTACTATGGTGATGCACTTTCTGCCATAAAGTGATTTAAATAGAATCATCTTCAATGATGCTTGATACCCGTTGTTGTACGGAATTTCTACCAAGTGTAGATAATCTTCCTATTTAGATGGCTTTTTCATCACATACATTCTTAACATATCTTCTATCACTTGGTTCTCCCTCTCTATATTCCCGTCAAACTCGGGATGATAAGTAGTGTTGAAGTTTAGGTTTGTTTTGAACCCTTTGAATAACCCTTCCAGAACTTTGATGTGAAATGTGGGTCTCTTCTAGACACAATTGTCTTAGGTATCTCATGCAAGCATGCTACTTCCCTCATATAAATATGTGCAACATTAGTTGCTTTATGAGTAGTCTTCATAGGAATGAAATGGGCATATTTAGTAAGCTTTTCCACCACCACCATGATTGCATCATGCTGCTTTCTTGTTCTGGGAAATCCTATGATGAAATCCATTGTCACCACTTCCCATTTCCACTTAGGAATGGGTAATGGTTGTAGTAAACCAGCTAGGTGCCTATGCTCAACCTTGACCCTTTGAAATTCCAAGAATTTAGCAATAAAATCAACAATCTCCCTCTTCAAGCCTTGCCAATAATATTTTCTTTTGACTACTGAGATTGTTTTCTGATATCCTAGGTGTTCTACATAAGTAGCACATTATGCATCTCTTTTAAAATAACACTTCTCAATTCAGAAGAGTTGGATGCATAGACTCTGTTTCTGTATAGAAGGATTCCATTAAATCCCAATTCATAATCCTCAACCTTTTGTTGCATTTTACCTTGCTGCAATTTTGTTACCAATTCCATGTACTGCAAATATGCTTTTGCATCTTAAAAAATTATTTATTTGAGATCTCTTTGATACATGTTAATGGTTGTAGCATGTAGTGCATGGACTCTCCTGCTGAGTGCGTCAGCCATTTTGTTCTCCTTTCCTTTGATATGTTTGGTATCAAATTCAGACTCACAGAGGAATTCCAACCATCTACTATGCCTAGCATTCAAGGTCGGTTGATCGAACAAATACTTCAAACCATTATGGTCTGTCCTCGGCTCAAACCTCTTTCCCATGAGGTAGTGCCTCCACTTCTTCAAAGCATGCACTATGGCTGCCAATTCCAAATCATCAGTGACATAGAGAATTTCATGCTCTTTCAACTTCCTTGATTCATAACATACAACAAACCCATTTTGACTGAGGACTCCACCAAGTCCTTCTTTGCAAGCATCTATGCATACAATGAAGTATTCATTTGGATATGTGATCTTCAGAATTGGAGCACTGGTTAACAGTTGCTTCAATTGCTGGAAACTCTTTTCACATTCTTTTTTCCATTGAAACTTCTTTCCCTTCCTTTGCAAGGAAGTGATGGGGTGATCTTTTCTTGAAAACCCTGCAATGAACCTCATGTAGTAGCCATCTAGGCCCATGAAGGATCTGAATTCTGTCACATTCTTAGGTGTTGTCCACCCTTTAATGGCCTCAATCGTTTTAGGGTCCACTACAATCGCCCTTCTTCAGATATTATATTCCCCAAATAGTGAATTTTGTTTTGATACAATGAGCACTTAGTCAATTTGGAATACAATTGATGTTCTCTTATCACTTGCAGCACCATACTCAAATGATGCTCATGCTCTTCTTCCAACTTGGAATATACAAGGATGTCATCGAGAAAAACAATGACAAACTTGTCTAAATATTCTCGGAAAACACCATTCATTAAGCACATGAAAATAACTGGTGCATTTGACAACCCAAATGGCACCACAATGAACTCATAATGACCATACCTTGTCCTGAAGGTGGTCTCGCTAATATATTCCACTTTAATCCTTACCTGATGGTATCCTGACCTAAGATATATCTTAGAAAATATCTTTTCATCATTCAATTGATCAAAGAGATCATCAATCCTTGGCAGAGAATACTTGTTCTTTTAGTTACTTTGTTCAACTGTCTGAAGTCAATGCATAATCACAATGCCCCATCTTTCTTTTTCATGAAAAAGACTAGCCAAGGTGACACACTTGGGTGTATATATGCCTTCCTCAAAAGTTCTTCAAGATGCATTTTCAATTCCTCCGGCTCCGGTGTACTCATTATGTAAGAAGTCTTTGATATTGGAGTTGCTCCAAGCATCAAATTAATAAAGAAATCAATATCTCGCTTTGAATTTAGTCCCAGTACCTCCTTGGACACATCTCCAAAATCTTCCAGGACTACACGATCTTCCAAAACTAACACCTTATGTTTAGATGCTTCCACCATATGGGCTGCATATTTTTGACAGCCTTTCTTGTAGCACTTCTTCAGCTGCATTGCTAAGATTTTCTGGACAGTAACTTCCCTGGGAATTTCTTGGATTGCTTTCGGATTTCCTTCCTCATCCAAGCAAGTGAATGCCTTGTTATGGTAGTATAAGATGGAATGGTGTTGTTCCAACCAATCCATACAAATTAGGAAATCATATGATCTGAATGACAAGATGTTCAAATCTTCCTTGGTACACATAACATTCATGCCCACTGGACATGATTTACCAACTCAACAACTATTCTCTTGGCTCCTATAGCTAGTTGTACCATCCAATATTTTCCCATGCTTGCTTCTTGGAAAAAGAAATATTTTCACTAACTTAGGGTCTATATAGCTATGACTAGCCCCCGAATCAATTAAAATAGTAAAGGCATGGTTATTGATCATACCTTCAACTTCAATCATGTGTTATTGAAACTCACCTTGCTTGTTTTCTAGGGCTGCATAGATCCCTTGTACTCTTCTTCCTATGTCCTCCACTACTTTTGCTTCTTGTACATTCTGGACATCTCTTACATTGTCAATTTTGTGAGGACAATCTCTGTACTTGTGGTCTCCTTTACAACCCCAACATTGAATGGGTGCCTGCCTTGACCTTTTCCCTCCTACCTCAGCCATTCTATGCTCTCTAAAATATGGCTATCCTTGAGGACTATTTCTGAAAAATGGAGGCTTGTTTCTCTTCTGCCTATGTTCCTTATTGAACTTCTTCTTGTCCTCCCAAGCCTTCTGGAAGGTAGTCTTTCCTTTTTTCTAATCATATAAGCATTTTCCTCACCTTATAGTTTCTTCCTTAGTCTTGGGGTCATCATATTGGATTTTATCACTTATGAAAGATGGCAGCCCACTCAGGTATCTCAGAATCTTCATTATCTCATCCTTGATGAAGGAGACATACTTCAATAGCTCTAAGAATATCCTTTTGTATTCCTCAATAGCCATGCTTCCCAATTTAAGTCCAAAGAACTCTTTCATCTTTCTGTCATAACACCTCTTGGTCAAGTATTTCTTCTCAAAATGCCTCTTGAAATCCTTCCAAGTTAAATTTTTCTCCTTCAGGTGTTGCACTTTCACCAGCTGATCCTACCACATGGATGTTTTTCCTTTAAGTTGGTATATGAAAATTATTCCTTTTGCATGGGAAGAATAATTATGCCATTGAAAACACTTTATCATGCCCATCAACCATGTCTCTACATCTTCATCCTTCTTGTGCTCCCCATCAAACATAGAAGGATTGATTTTGTTCATTTCGCCTCATAGATCATCCTCCCTGGACCTCTTATGCTGTTAAATTATGACTCTCCATATTTCGAATCTTCCATAATTAATTCTTCCATACTTACTCAAGCCTAAGTGTTTCACCTTTAAAAAAAAATGTTTATGGCCTTTCAAAAGGGCCAAATAATCAAGCATGGGTAATATCCAAAAATGTTTATAGTGATGATCTTCCAAGGGCCCTTTCTTTGGAAAAAAAAATAGACTTTGTATATATTGATCACTTGAGGTCATTCCTTCACTTAAGCTATGCCAATGATCCTATACCTATTTTAAGAAATCATAGCATATTAGGATGTAAGTGTTATCTTCTCATGATTTTAGACAACTTGAAAATTTTGTGGCTCATTGTACACCTCTATACATGACTTATTATTTTTGTAGCATTCCCCACTACTAAAATCATACAAAATTAAAATTTATAATACCATTAAGCTAAATACAACTAACAACATTTCTGAAAACATTAATGCAACTAATTATACTCATAAACATTAGCATATAATTCGCTCAAAACACATAGTACTACACATGAAAATAAACCATAAATGAAAGTAATACACAAAGGTAAAAAAAATATCTTTTAATAACAATTGTGCAACCAGTTACATAGGAAAAACATTCCACCCAACTAAATACTTGTTGCTCCAAATCTCAATTGCAATTCACCCCTGAGTTGAGGCTCAGAATCCATAAGAGAGGGTGTTTATCCATTGTTCACTCACAACCCAAATGTTCCCACAACCAACTATTTTTCCTATACCTATCCTAATCCTTCATATCTCTTCCTCTCAACCTAAAAATGAAAAGGAATGGGATCCCCCTTCACTCACACAATCCCTCAAGCATTCCAAATTCACTCCAGGGATCTAGCACAAGTTGGCTAGGAATATCTCTTATTGGGGACTCCAGGGACGTCAACTGCAAGAAAAAATGCGCAAAATCAAGCTCACTATTGGTAGGGTAATTTGTTTGACACAATTTATCTCCACATGCCTAAAAACTTGCTTCTTCATGCATTCTACAACTCCAAAATATTTACCACACATGGACACTATGGTTTCCTTGAAGATTACATCATCTCTTGTCACTTGTTATACAAAACTTGGTTGTTAAAACTGTTCCTTCTTTTCCATAAGAATTTCCCTTTTTCCCCAAGCAAGTTGACACCCACTCTCCCCAATGTTGATTTTAATTTAGCCCCATGTTCTCAATAACTAAGGGATGTGACTTTTCACACCCACCCAATTACATGTATTCAATAATTTGGCTCTCATACACTCAAGGGAGAAATTAGAAGGTTTACTCAAGACAATAATTTTAGGAATGGTTTGGGTTTTAAGACTCATGAATAAAACCCCCTTAGACCCCTCCTCTCTTGTGGAAAACTCAAACCCCATAACTTTTTCCATGTCCATCTATAGTCGAAATCACCTTTTGTTTATTACTTTTTGTATACAATATTTACATATTACATCACTTGGTCGACATTCATATATCATATCTAAATTATACATCACTAAACATGGAATTAAATATAGAGATGTTACATTCCTCTCCCCCTAAAATTTTTCACCTTCCTTGGTGCGCAACACCATACCAATATACATGTACAAAAATTACATCATAATACTTAGGTTTTTTGCAAGTTCACATCTCCTGCAACAATTCCAACCATAAACCTATTGGTCCCCCCAACTTTCACAACCTAAGGTAGTGTACCCACTTCTATGTGTCGTAGTACCTTAGGTTTTACCACTCCCCTTCTAGAGCTCCAGAACACGTTGGAAAAGAATCTCTAAGATGTGGTCCCAATAACTCTACCTGCCCAAAACAGAGCCTTCCACAGTTACATACAAATGCACGCTCAATTTTTTTTTAATTTGCAAAAGAATTGCAGGTATTCCTCTCGCATGGTCTCCTCATTCTCCCATGTAGTGTCCTCAAGACCATATCCTGTCATTTGGACCTTTACCAACTCAATAGATTTGTTATTAAGAACTTTTAATTTCGAATCTAGGATGTTTGTCAATTCTACCCGAAATTCTCCTTCGTGTTCCACCTCGATCACACTCCAATCAATTATGTGGTTAGGATAAGGCA
Organism: Picea engelmannii; assembly: GCA_009831015.1. Taxonomy (NCBI): domain Eukaryota; kingdom Viridiplantae; phylum Streptophyta; class Pinopsida; order Pinales; family Pinaceae; genus Picea; species Picea engelmannii. The sequence continues at coordinate 2,180,299 of ML776625.1, read as the reverse complement.
CATATTTCTCCAATAAAGACACATGAAACACATTATGAATTATCATGGATGCAATAAATCGAAGAATGTATGCAACTGGTCCTATCTTCTCTAAGACTTCAAATGGCCCATAGTATATTGTTTCGAACTTTGGGAAACATCCTAAACTTACAAATCATTGTTTTGCTAAATTTACTTTTAAAAACACATGCTCGCCCACTTTAAATTCCTTGTATGTCGTGTTTTTATCTACAAAAATATTTTTCATATCCTTCGCAACATTTGAATTATGTCAGATCTTTATCCACTTCTCTTCCATTTTCCTTAGAAATTCTATCCCAATAACTGCTCAGATTGTTGGGTTATCCTATCTCACTAGGATGTTGCATTTTTTTCATACAATGATTCATATGGACTCAACTTCAATGATTCATAATACTCGTTATTGTAATAAAATTAAACTAGATCGATGTAGTCTTTCCATTTGGAAGGTGTTGATGGGCGAAAATGACCACTCGTCAATTGGAAGAGCAGGTCCGGTCCGAGGTTGTCCAATTAACCCAAGCCATTTGGATTGACTCACTCTAACAGGTTTAATGGCTCCGTTGGCCAATCTAAAATCTTAAAAGAAACAAAATAACTCACTAATTACTAATTACTAATATATACAACTTATTTAAATAATATTTACACAATAGTTCCATTTATCTAATTCATATACAAGATATACAGATTATGAGTTTTAATCTGAACTCATAAAAATCAAATGTAAAAATGGTTATTTTGATGAAAGTAGATAAAGAAAGAAAAAAACATTATTTCTTTTTGCTTTGTTTTTAATCTATATGAATCTGTAAGATCAAATATCAAACTATTATTGAAACAAAAAATGTACACAGTGAAAACTATACTACATATAACAATCTCTATAATAAACAAGCAAATAAAAGGAACAGACTAACCTATCAATCACTTGAAGAATACACATCCAACTATTTGAATAATCATAAATCGTACAACAGTCCATCCACGAGATAGGTCTGATGTCCACCTTCACATTGTTTGGAATAAATGCCAAACAGTACATTGACTAGTGCATTTAATTGATAAAACGATAGGATGAAAAATAATAACTGTGATATATGAGGCTGCAGGTAATAACGCATAAGATAAATCCAACAGTTACAGCTCGCATTTAATCAGTCAACATGTATAAGGTAAACCTTATAATACAAATTGAATGATCATTCACTATTTTTATATAATTGAAGCATAAAATCATGAACTCTGAGAGAAAAACTATCCTGACGACATAATAACTGTGAAGACAAAAGCTATCGACAATCATCAAATGATCAAGATAAACAAATTATAGACAACAACAACAACATTTACAAAAAACTAAGGAAGAAATGTAAACATATGTTATGTCCAAATTCGAGTATAAGCTTGTTCACAACTAGCCCCAGGCCAAGATGTTGTAATTACAAAAATAATGGGTTTTTAAAGCCTTCAGAAAGGTAATTGTTTCCTCTTTTGAGATCAGATATTGATTACAAAAATAAAAGGGGGATACAACCACCCAAATCATACTAAATCCTCTAAAGCTAACAAAATTTTATTTCTGTTCATACAAAATGTATCAAAGACATGACTAGCAAGTCTCAAAGATACTTCAGATCAATTGGTAACCATGAAATCTTGAATATCCTTAAAGGAAAAGGAAGAATAGAATGATTTAGATACATATTTAACCATTAATTTGAAAATTTCTAATTAACCAGAATCTATTGATTTTGTAGCTAGTTATTTTAGTAAATGAAATCCAATTTATTGTAAGAACAAAGCAATCTAGTTTTAACAAATAATCATATTTTAAGATAAAAGGATCATACCTCCAACTGTAAGATCAAATCGTATCAGACAATCTTGGAATTTACTATAGTTGTTGTAGCCTCAACATTTTTAAATATTACATTCTTTGTAGTCTTCATACGTTTCTCTTTTCCTTGAAAGACAAACTCGAGCCTATGGTTTTTATTTGTTAAGGAATCGATATGATCAGTGTGGGCCTTAACTTGTGACTGAAGGATAGGTATATCAGTGTAGTATTTATCAATCCAGAAAAGGAAGACTTCACACTTCAATTGAGCGACGGTCTCTTGAGAATAACCACGATTGTGAACCGGAGTATCTTCAACAAGGACTGTAGATTCATTACCCAATTTAATACCCCGAAACTCTACATTATGTTTCAGACAGGGAGGTAGATTGTCCAAAAAATTGTAAGGCCCATGGAGGTGTGGTTGGAACGAAAGAGGGTCATCTTCAGTGAGGAACCTATCGATTTCGAAGTTTGAACTCTCATGGATCTTGATCATCTTGATCGAGCTCGCATGAGAGTTCGACTTGTTTCTAATCTTTCTTGAAATTAACCTTCCGGCTCTCTTATTTTTAAAATTTAAATCATCTTGGCCTTTAGATATCTCGCTTGTAGGTTTCTTTAAATTTTTAATAGAGTCATTAGGGTGTATAACCTACTCACGGGGCTGCTCAAAAATCTTTGGATCGAGTAAGGGTTTGTTGTAGGAGGCCGAGACACATGCCTGGGTAGCTGAGAGGTGCGTTTTAGGGTAGATTTAGGTTTCTTCAATCACAGACTTGTCAATCTCTTCCACATTGGGGTTAGAGAAATTGTTTTTGATAAAAAATGAATCCCAATTATCGTTCTACAACTCTAATTGATGCACAAGTAAAATATTTATTAAGCTATGATGGAAGAGGCTCGAGTTTGATCATTGCTTTCTATACCTGTTACACATTATTTTTGTCACCCCTATGACCGTTAATGATGTAAACCTATCTGTTTCCTTATGAGGGGTCAGTGGCCTGAGTTCCTAAAGAAGGAAGGGAGAAGAACTTTTCTTGAGAAAAGAGGTTGCATTCTCCTTTGTAAAAACCTCATAAAAAAGGATGTTTGCAGGTTGCTATATAGGAAGGGTGCGAGAATGAATGATTCTCGCAGGTTTCACTATAGATGGGTTGTGAGAGGTTTGCAGGTTTCTCTATAGGAAAGGTGCGAGAATGCTTACACGTGGGAAAAACAAGTTTTTTCTCGAATCTTCTAGAAGGAGAAACTTCCATGGTGAGGTGGCATCCGAATGGTTTGGATCTTACTTGCTATCATGATTTAGTGGGATCATCCTAACCTCCTCACCTTATCCTCTCCAGCTTATAAAAGGAGAGGAGATCTCATGGAGAAGGGCTAAGTTGGATTTTGCTTGAAATTATTAGCTTGGTTAGAGTGGTTTTGAGTTCTACCTTTATCAAGAAAGACCTTGAATACCATCAAATTTGTGCTCTCATAATTCTTGTAGTGAAAGTGTGTGGGGAACGAAGGACAGTTGGAAGGGACCTTACGACATCAAGGCCATGGTTGTAATATCTCTTTCACATTTAATATGATACAGTAATATGTTTCTTTCCTATAAATCTTGTTGTGTTTTATTGTATGATTCCTTGATCACATACATAGGTTTATATTGAGTTTATTCTATTACTATCACTTTGGTTGGTTGCGTTCTTTTGCAGGATAATCATTGTATGAGTGTTGGAATGGAGATAGGATGGCGATAGCGAGAGGAAGCGACGTTTAAATGGTATGTCACCTATCTCTCTTTAGTTAGTAAATTCAATATCTAAAAATTAAGGAAAACGTCATGTTCTGGTGTGTTTTGTTCTAGATCTAGGTGGATCTAGGGAGATTAGTTAGTGTACACACCTACCAATTTATTCGATAACAAAATTGGCGACCATACTGGGGAATAGATTGTTTCCTAGTTAGTCTAGTTTCCTTCCTTTGATTGCTTGTTTTCTGGTTTCTGAGTCTATGGGACATCCATCTAAACTCTCTGGATCTAGAGGTTCACTTAGATTCCCTGTCCTTTTTCAAAAATTTCTTTGATTAGAGATATTCTCGCACTGTACCTCTCTATAGCCTTTGAAAACCATTGATTTTCGCATCCTGCTGTTAGATCCAATGCGAAGTTCTCACACCCTACCATTGTCTAGCCTGCGAGAATACCTAATTCTCGCACCCTACCAGTGTCTAGTCTGCGAGAATACCTAATTCTCGCACTGTACTCTATTGCTACGCTGCGAACTTGTTTGTAAATTTTTTTGGATTAGGTCTTGTCATCTTTTGATAACCCAATTTTTCTTTGGTCAGCTGGATTGAGCTTTTGGACCCTATATTGATCTGTTTACAGTCTGCTTGGCATTCTTTGAGCTGTTTTTAGCCATCTTTGCTTTGTTTGGTTTTGAAGGATTAGTCTCTTTCTTTGAATGTCTTTCAATTACAAAGCGTGTGTTTTCTTTAGAATTTTTTAGGGAAAGATCAGATTTATTCTGAATAGTTCGCTTTAAAAGAAAACTTTTAGTTTGGGTTTCTTTGTTTTAACAAAGTTCATTATTTCTTTTAGTGAAATTTTTGAAACAAAAATATTTAATTTCTTGCTTTATATTAGATTGGGGGCATCCTTTCATTTGAAGTAGAGAAATTGCATGATTCTTGGAATTGTTTGGTCTTAAATTAGATTAGTTGTAGGGCTTTGGAATAGGTGTGAAAGATAACTTTCAAAAGTTGCAAACAAACATAGAATCTTGAGTTAGGGAGTGGTTGAATCCACTTATTACATTTTGTCCTAGGAAGCCTTTCTAACATGAGGGTCAATCACGAGGTTTCATTGAGACTGGCAGAGTTACTCACCCTGCTTTGTTGGTCTTGGTGTAGAGGTTGCACGTATTATGGGGGTCTCTTGAGAGGTATACCCACAATGATGAATGGAATCCTTTCTAGTTGAGTTCGGGCTAGATACCCTGCCCTTGCGTGTGGATCGAACTATCAACTATTTCCCCAGGCATCACTGTAGTAATTGGTAACCTTAGTGGCATATCTCTCTAGGTTATTTACATGAGGTGATTGTGGAGGGAAAGTCTTCACGGTACCTGGAATCAACATTGGCCAAACTCACTCTGGCTCCTTGGAGGGTATACCCATGATTATGTGTGGGAGCTTGCACCAAGGTGTAAGTCCGTTAAGAAGGTCGTCAACGTAACTTTTCCACCCGCTCTATCCCATCCCCTTCTTACATTGTTCCAGCGACGTTGGATTTCATCACCAACTAGTGTGCTCATTGTGAGAAGGTTTTGTTTGTTTGCTTGCTTCTTAGATTTTTAGCGTGTGTTGTTTGTTTTCCCTAGCAGACTCTAGGTTGGATTTATTTAATGGCGTCAGTTCCTAGAATGAACAATGAAGGAACCCCTTCTCTAGGGGAACCTTTTGTTTTTCCTTCTTATGGAAACATTGGTCCTCCTCACATCGCTACTTTGAACCTTCCAGGTCTCACAATTGGATTACCGGTATGGTTGTTTTCCACTCAGGTAATCCTGAATGCAGTTAGTGCTTCAGTCACAAGCACTTCCTTCCAAGAGAATCAACCTCATGTTGATCCTTCACCTTCTTCACTAGTAATATCTTCTTCACCTTCTCCTCTCGTAAGGTCTCCTTCCGTTTCATCTTCTTCGTCGAGTGAAAGTTATGAAGCTAGTAACCCGGTGAATAAGAAGAAGAAGAAGAAAAGAAAGATTAATAAGAAGAAAGATAAACAAGGGTCAAAACTTCCAACCACTGTCAAACATGTTGGAAAACAACCAGTTACTGTTGATCGTGCTAGGAGTGTTGATGATGTCAATATCACCCAAACAACCCATAAACCTATGTACCCTTGCAGGCTTTATAAGGGTAGCCATCTTCTTAAGGATTTCCCTAGTCTATCCAAGGTTATAGAAGCATGGTCTATACATCCTTTCCAACCCATGTCGTTAGCCTCTGAACAATATGCTAATGACCTACCATTGACAAGTCAAGATATAGTTGGGAAGAAGAAAATTCGATCCAAGTTCCTGTGTATGTTATGCAAAGGGAGTCATCTAACTCATGTTTTCCCTCATATGGAAGATGCCTCGAAATTACTGGAAGGAATGATTGTTTCACATCCTCAACTTCCAGTTGCTTATCGTAAGCTTTCTCTCAACCCACCTATAGTTGATGGAATGATCAATCCAGTTCCCCCGTCGGTCAGTCTGGTTGATCAAGTGGTCAATCTGGTCACGTCCTTAATTGAACCAGTTGACAAAGTGGTTGATCCGATCCCATCCTCGATCGATCCCACTCTCCCTTTAAAGAGTGTTAACAAAGTGGTTGATCCGATCCCATCCTCGGACGATCCCACTCTCCCGTTAGAGAGTGAAATCCAAGTGGTCGATCTGTTTCCACCTGTTGACCCCATTATCCCCTTGGATAATGCAACCCAAGCGGTCGATTTGATCTCATCATCAGTTAATCCTACTCTCCCGCTCGAGAGTAAACATGACTCTTCCCACATTTTTTTCGTTTATATAGACTCTACCGTGTCGGGGGCTATTCCTCCTTCTCTCGTGGAACCCCCTCCAAGTTATGAGGCCATCCATTTTTATTGGGGTGTGCTAACCGGACCTCGTCTTCCCTCTCACATTCCTTTCCAGATTATAGTATAGGTTTGTGGTCAAGATTTTACTCAGACAATGATAGATGAAGGTTTGTCTGTTAGTATTTTGTCCTATATTGCTTAGCAAGATTTGGGTTATCCTCCACTTGCGCCAGTTACGTAGAATCTGTTAGCTTTTAACAAAAGAACCAATCAACCTTTAGGGACCCTTCCTCAGTTTCTTGTAACTTTGGGAGGGAAAACTGTCTTTATTGGTGTCATGGTAGTCCAAGACCCCTTGGATTTTTCTGTACTCCTTGTGAGAGATTATGTCTATGCCATGAAAGCTATTGTGTCTACTATTTTTTGTGTGATATCTTTCCCTCACGATGGAACAATTGTGACTATTGATCAACTTTCATTCATTGACCCCAACTGGATTGCCTCCCTAAATGGTTCTTATATGTAGATGATATCACCCCTGCCATAGGTTAATTATGTGGCATTGTCGCCCATGGCTTCAACTTATGATGACTTAGATCCGGTAGTTGACATGGTGATATCTTCGATAGGATTGTTAGAGCCTGATCTATTTACTCCTGTCGTGACCCTCGACATATTGTCCTTCCAGAGTGTGTTTCTTTCATCTAGTGAAGATCTCTTGGAAGCTATGACCGAGTTTTGTCCCTTGACATGGTGTCCTTCCGGAGCATTGTCCTCTTGGAATCCATGATCAAGAAGAGAGTTTCGAGGATAGTTTTTGCGTCTTTGAGGAAACCTCATTAAAAAATGAAACAAAGGTCTTTGAGCATAGTCTTTTGATTTCAATCTCGTTAAAAAATGGAACCAGTTATGAGGATATATTTTTTTTTCATCTCTGTGGAAACCTCGTTAAAAAATGAAATAGAGGTTGCGAGCATAGTTCTTGTTTCTGTGCCAAGCTCATTAAAAAATGAAATAGTTTTTCCCCCTCTCTATTTGAGTCAAGTCCTACGTCTAGTATTTGAAGCTTCCTTTCATTCATATTTTTAGTTGGATGAAATGAAGCTTGGGGGACATTGCTTACATCCTCTGGACTTTATGTTGAAGTTAGAGCCACTAGATTCTTAAGCTGGGGGCTAAGTACCAACCATGCATTGGGAAGTTGCAAGCATAGTTTTCTATGGTTCTAGCTTGTGTAAACATGAAAGCAGCTACCTCAAGCATAGTTTCCTCTAGTTCAATATTGTGTAAAAATGAAACTAGGTCCAAGCATAGTTTTGTTTAGTTTTTAATCTTGTGTAAAAATTAAAATCTATCCCAAGCATAGTTTTGTTTTGTTTTAAATCTTGGGTAAAAATGAAAACAGTCCCGATCTTAGTCTTTTTTCTTTCTCATGCTCGTAAATACATGAGAATGTAACCGAGTATACCTTTATCACTTTTTCAGACTCATAAAGGTTATACGAAAAAGGAACCCATTGGAGTTCCCTTTAATCTTTTTTCAGATTCTCTAAACATGAAAATATTGCTGAGCGATCTTATTCTTTTCATGCTCATTAAAGTATTTGAAGAAAACATGTATTGAGCGATATTTTATCTCTTTTTCGGTCTCATCAGACTAATTTACTAAAAAGGAACTGAGTGAGTTCTCTTTAAGTGTTTTTTAGACTCTATAAACATGAAAAACCCCTAAGTTTTCTTTCTTTGGACTCATAAAACAAACATCGAAAGGCCCATATGGGACCGAACCACTCCTTCTTAGGGTTTGTTAAACATACTCCGAGGGACTCGTCTGAAGGATGAGATTACATTACAAGCATATGTTATCCTCCTCAATCTTACGTAAAAATAAAGAGGTACTCGCCATAAATGGTAGGGGAAAAAATTGGGAAAGAATTGTGTCTAAACCTGTATTCCATGAAAGAGTCACTTTTGAACATGACACCCTTTCACTCGCCTTGAGTCTAGGTTGGAAAATCCACTTGTCTCTTGATCATACTCCTATAATATTACAAATTGGTCTGTGATCCTTGTTGTTGAGTTAGTATTTCCAAGACAGTTGTCGTGTCGTCAATATGTTCAAAGAGATGTTCAACCCAAAAATCCTTCTATTGTGTTATCCATTTCTACAGTCCTTAAGCCTTCTATTGCATTGGCCATCCTTGAGTCAGTCTTGAATCACTTGTTACTCTAATCTACATCAAATCTTGTTACTTGTTTTGTGTCATTGATGAGGGATACATTAAGGCCCTCCTATGACGAGTCTTTTCCTATCGACTTCAACTCATTATCCAGGAATGAGACTTAGAAACTTTTTGGTACATTGGAACTTGCATGCCTCAATGGCAAGTTTCCTCGCTTTCGGTAGTGGGTTTTCATTATCGACCCTTTATCGAGAGATTTTATCGAGTGTTCGACCTCAGCTCATTAATTCACATTTGTTGGATTGTACTAGTGTACCTTTGGAGTCATTGACATTAATGGTGATTTCCCTCACACTTGTTAACGATATACACTAATGACCAGTAATTGAGTGGTTTCTACCATTTTCGACTTCATCACATGTATTCACATGGTTAGATTCGTACTATAGAGTGGTGGAGATGAAGACCCTCGATATTTTCTGACAGATACAGGTTGCGTTGGTGTATATTTAGTGTACTGTTGCATAGATCCACATTGTATCTCTGGTGGCTATGTTCAAATTTGAGTCTTTAACACATAGATCCACAGTGTATTTTTGGTGGCTATGTTCATATTTGAGTCATATTGGCATGGATCCACAGTGTATGTTTGGTGGCCATGACCTGTCTTACTTGACATGGATCTTCGCATGTTGGCATTTATGCTTTGAGTCATTTGTATTCTAAGTATGGGAATGCCTACCTCAGTGATGATATATTATTGTTATGTATTTCCTTGTATGTTGGCAGGTTTCCGACCGAATGTTCCTTGTTCCCTACACACACTCGACAAAGTATTTCAGTTATCTCTCTGTTCTAACTTCATACTTTGGGGGGGTCTCTGTTACACATTATTTTCATCATCCCTATGACCATTAATGATGTAAACCTATCTGTTTCCTTTAGAGGGCTCAGTGGCCTGAGTTCCTGCAGAAGGAAGGGAGAATAACTTTTTCTGAGAAAAGAGGTTGCATTATCCTTTGTAAAATCCCCATAAAAAAGGATGTTCGCAGGTTGCTTTATAGGCAGGGTGCGAAAATGCATGATTCTCGTAGGTTGCACTATAGCTGGGTTGTGAGAGGTTCCCAATTTGCTCTATAGGCAGGGTGTGAGAATGCTTACATGTGGGAAAAATGAGCGTTTTCTCGAATCTTCTAGAAGGAGAAACTTCCATGGTAAGGTGGCATCTGAATGGTTTGGATCTTACTTGCTTTAATGATTTAGTGGGATCATCCTAACCTCCTCACCTTATCCTCTTCATCTTATAAAAGGAGAGGAGCTCTCATGGAGAAGGGCTAAGTTGGATTTGGCTTGGAATTATTAGCTTGGTTAGAGTGGTTTTGATTTTCACCTTTGTCAAGATAGATTGTGAATACCATCAGATCTGTGCTCTCAGAATTCTTGGATTAAAAGTGTGTGGGGAACGAAGGAGAGTTGGAAGGGACCTTATGACATCAAGGCCATGGTTGTAATATCTCTTTCACATTTAATATGATACACTAATATGATTCTTTCCTATAAAGCTTGTTGTGTTTCATTGTATGATTCCTTGATCACATACATAGGTTTATATTGAGTTTATTCTATTACTATCACTTTGGTTGGTTGCGTTCTTTTGCAGGATCATCATTGTATGAGTGTTGGAACAGAGCTAGGATGGCGATAGCGAGAGGAAGAGACATTTAAATGGTATGTCACCTATCTCTCTTTAGTTAGTAAATTCAATATCTAAAACTTAAGGAAATCATCATGTTCTGGTGTTTTTTCTTCTAGATCTAGGTGGATCTAGAGATATCAGTTAGTGTCTGCACCTATCAATTTATCCGATAAAAAAATTGGTGACCATACTGGGGAACTGATTGTTTCCTAGTTAGTCTAGTTTTCCTTCCTTTGATTGCTTGTTTTCTAATTTCTGAGTCTGTGGGACATCCATCTAGACTCTCTGGATCTAGAGGTTCACTTAGATTCCCTGTCCTTTTTCAAAATTTTCTTTGATTACAAACATTTTCCTAGTGTACCTCTCTACAGCTTGCGAAAACCATTGATTTTCGCATCTTGTTGTTAGATCCAATGTGAACTTCTCGCACCCTACCATTGTCTAGCCTGTGAGAATACCTAATTCTCGCACACTACCAGTGTCTAGCCTGCAAGAATACCTAATTATCACACCCTACCAGTGTCTAGCCTACGAGAATGCCTATTTTTTTCATTGTACTCTATTGCTAGGCTGTGAAATTGTTTGTAAACTTTTTTGGATTAGGTCTTGTCATCTTTTGATGACCCAGTTTTTCTTTGGTCAGCTGGCTTGAGATTTTGGACCCTATATTGATTTGTTTACAGTCTTCTTGACATTCTTTGAGTTTCTTTTAGCCATCTTTGCTTTGTTTGGTTTTGAAGGATTAGTCTCTTTCTTTGAATGTCTTTCAATTACAAAGCGTGTGTTTTCTTTAGAATTGTTTAGGGAAAGATCAGATTTATTCTGAATAGTTCGCTTTAAAAGAAAACTTTTAGTTTGGGTTTCTTTGTTTTAACAAAGTTCATTATTTCTTTTAGTGAAATTTTTGAAACAAAAAGATTTAATTTCTTTCTTTATATTAGATTGGGGGCATCCTTGCATTTGAATTAGCGAAATTGCATGATTCTTGGCATTTTTTGGTCTTAAATTATGAAAACTTTTCCCCCTCATGGCCGAGGGGGGCGATGAATCATGCATTGGTGTACAGTACCTTTGTCTCATTTCTTAAATATATTGATATTGATGAGTTTAATAAATTTTGGGACATCATGCATATGGGAATAATAAATGTTTTCTCCTTCTCGTAGCATAGCTTTCATTGAAATGAAAAGATTGCATCTTCATCTCTTTGCATAATTTTCAAGTCGGTCAAAACACCATATTGTCCACACCATTTTCCTCTTGAGTAACAACAGCCATAAAATAAAGCACTTATAAAAACTGATTAGACATTTTTTATACTTTCTGGTAGCAAACCTACATTAGATTAGTTGTAGGTCTTTGGAATAGGTGTGAAATATAACTTTCCAAAGTTGCAAACAAATGTAGAATCTTGAGTTAGGGAGTGGTTGAATCCACTTATTACATTTTGTCCTGGGAAGCCCTTCTAACACGAGGGTCAATCACGAGGTTGCATTGAGACTGGCGGAGTTACTCACCCTGCTTTGTTGGTCTTGGTGTAGAGGTTGCGCCTATTATGGGGGTCGCTTGAGAGGTATACCCACAATGATGAGTGGAAGCCTTTCAAGTTAATTTTGGGCTAGATACCCTGCCCTTGTACATGGATCAGACTGTCGACTATTTCCCCAGGCATCACTGTAGTAATTGGTAACCTTAGTGGCCTATCTCTCTGGGTTCTTTACACGAGGTGACTGTGGATGGGAAAGTCTTCACGGTACCTGGAATCGACGTTGGTCAAACTCAGTCGGGCTCCTTGGAGGGTATACCGATGATTATGTGTGGGAGCTTGCAACAAGGTGTAAGTCCATTAAGCAGGTCATCAATGTAACTTTTCCACCCACTCTATCTCAACCCCTTCTTACATTGTTCCCGTGACATTGGATTTCATCACCAATTAGTGTTCTCATTGTGAGAAGGTTTTGCTTGTTTGCTTGCTTCCTAGATTTTTAGCGTGTGTTGTTTGTTTTCCCTAGTAGACTCTAGGTTGGATTTATTTAATGGCGATAGTTCCCAGAATGAACAATGAAGGAACCCCTGCTCTGGGGGAACCTTTTGTTTTTCCTTCTTATGGAAACAGTGGTCCTCCTCACATCACTACTTTGAGCCTTCCAGGTCTCACCATTGGATTAGCGGTATGATTGTTTTCTGCTCAGGTAATCTCGAATGCAGTTAGTGCTTCAGTCACAAGCACTTCCTTCCAAGAGCATCAACCTCATGTTGATCCTTCACCTTCTTCACTAGTAAGATCTTCTTTGCCTTCTCCTCTTGAAAGGTCTCCTTCTGTTTCATCTTCTTCATCGAGTGAAAGTTATGAAGCTAGTAACCCGGTGAATAAGAAGAAGAAGGAAAGAAAGATTAAGAAGAAGAAAGATAAACAAGGGTCAAAACCTCCAACCACTACCAAACATGTTGGAAAACAACTAGTTATTGTTGATCATGCTAGGAGTGTTGATGATGTCAAGATCACCCAAACAACTCGTAAACCCAAGTATGCTTGCAGGCTTGGTAAGAGTAGCCATCTTCTTAAGGATTTCCCTGGTCTATCCAAGGTTATAGAAGCATGGTCTACACATCCTCGCCAACCAATGTCGTTAGCCTCTGACCAACATGATAATGACCTACCATCGACTAGTCAAGATATAGTTGGGAAGAAGAAAAGTCGATCCAAGTTCCTGTGTATGTTATGCAAAGGGAGTCATCTAACTCATCTTTGCCCTCATATGGAAGAAGCCTCAAAATTACTGGAAGGCATGACTATTTCACAGCCTCAACTTCTAACTTCTTATCACAAGCTTTCTCTCAACCCACCTGTAGTTGATGGAATGATCAATCTGGTTCCCCTGTCGGTCAGTCTGGTTGATCAAGTGGTCAATCTGGTCAGGTCCTTAATTGAACCAGTTGACAAAGTGGTCGATCTGATTCCATCCTCGATCGATCCCACTCTCCCTTTAGAGAGTGTTAACAAAGTGGTTGATCCGATCCCATCCTTGGTCAATCCCACTATCCCATTAGAGAGTGAAACCCAAGCAGTTGATCTGTTTCCACCTGTCGACCCCATTCTCCCCTTAGAGAATGCAACCCAAGTGTTTGATATGATCTCGTCATCGGTCGATCCTACTCTCTCGCTCGAGAGTAAACCCGACACTGCCCACGTTTTTCTCATTGATATAGACTCTATCGTGTCGGGGGCTATTCCTCCTACTCCTGTGGAACCCCCTCCAAGTTATTAGGCCATCCATTTTGATTGGGTTGTGCTAACTGAACCTAGTCTTCCATATCACATTCCTTTCCAAATTACAGTGTAGGTTTTTGGTTGATACGTTCCTCAGACACTGATAGATGAAGGTTTGTCTGTTAGTATTTTGTCCTTTATTGCTTGGCAAGATTTGGGTTATCCTCCACTTGCGCCAGTTACGCAGAATCTGTTAGCTTTTAACAGAAGAACCAGTCAACCTTTAGGGACCCTTCCTCAGTTTCCTATAACTTTGGCAGGGAAAACTATCTTTATTGACGTCATGGTAGTCCAAGACCCCTTGGATTTTTCTTTACTCCTTGTGCGAGATTATGTCTATGCCATGAAAACTATTGTGTCTACTTTATTTCATGTGATATCTTTCCCTCATGATGGAACAATTGTGGCTGTTGATCAACTTTCATTCATTGACCCTGATTAGATTGCCTCCCTAAATGGTTCTTATATGTAGACGGTATCGCCCCCGCTAGAGGTTAATTATGTGGCGCTGTCGCCCATGAATTCAACTTCTGATGACTTAGATATGTTAGTTGACATGGTGATCTCTTCTATAAGATTGTTAGAGCCTGATCTCTTTACTCTTGTCACGACCCTCGACATGTTGTCCTTCCAGAGTGTGTTTCTTTCGTCTAGTGAAGATCACTTGGAAGCTATGACCGAGTAGTGTCCCTTGACATGGTATCCTTCTGGAGCATTGTCCTCTTGGAATCCATGATCAAGAAGAGAGTTTCAAGGACAGTTTTTGCATCTCTAAGGAAACCTCATTAAAAAATGAAACATAGGTCTTTGAGCATGGTTTCTTGATTTCAATCTCGTTAAAAAATGAAACCAGTTACGAGGATAGTTTTTTTTTTCCATCTCTGTGGAAACCTCATTAAAAAATGAAATAGAGGTTACGAGCATAGTTTTTTCTTCTTTGCCAAGCTCGTTAAAAAATGAAATAGCTTTTCCCCCTCTCTATTTGAGTCAAGTCCTACGTCTAGTATTTGAAGCTTCCTTTCATTCATATTTGCAGTTGGATGACACGAAGCTTGGGGGACACTGCTTACAGCCTCTGGACTTCATGCTCAAGTTAGAGCCACTAGCTTCTTAAGCTGGGGGCTAAGTACCAACCATGCATTGGGAAGTCACAAGCATAGCTTTCTATGGTTCAAGCTTGTGTAAACAAGAAACCAACTGCCTCAAGCATAGTTTCCTCTTGTTCAAGATTGTGTAAAAATGAAACCAAGTCCAAGCATAATTTTGTTTAGTTTTTAATCTTGTGTAAAAATTAAAATCTACCCCAAACATAGTTTTGTTTTGTTTTAAATCTTGCGTAAAAATGAAAACAATCCTGAGCTTTGTCTTTGTTCTTTCTCATGCTCGTAAATACATGAGAATAAGTTACCGAGCTTAGTCTTTTTTCTTTCTCATACTCATAAATATGTGAGAATGTAACCGAGTATACTTTTATCACTTTTTCAGACTCGTAAAGGTTATACAAAAAAGGAACCCATTGGAGTTCCCTTTAAGCTCTTTTAAGACTCTCTAAACATGAAAATATTGCGGAGTGATCTTGTTCTTTTCACTCTCTTTAAAGTATTTGAAGAAAATGTCTATTGAGCGATATTTTATCTCTTTATCAGTCTCATCAGACTACTTTACGAAAAATGAACTGAGAGAGTTCTCTTTAAGTGTTTTTTAGACTCTATAAACATGAAAAAACCTTGAGTTTTCTTTCTTTGGACTCATAAAACAAACATTGAAAGGCCCATATGGGACCGAACCACTCCTTCTTAGGGTTAATTAAACATACTCCAAGGGACTCATCCAAAGGATGAGATCACATTACAAGCATATGTTATCCTCCTCAAGCTTGCATAAAAATAAAGAGGTACTCGCCAGAAATGGTGGAGGAAAAAATTGGGAAAGAATTCTATCTAAACCTGTATTCCATGAAAGAGTCATTTTTGAACATGAAACCCTTTCAATCGCCTTCTGCTTAGGTTGGAAAATCCACTTGTCTCCCGATCATACTCCTATAAGATTAAAAATTGGTCTGTGATTCTTGTTGTTGAGTCAGTATTTCCAAGACAGTTGTCATGTCGTCAATATGTTCAAAGAGATGTTCAACCTGAAAAGCCTTCTATTGCGTTTTCCATTTTTATAGTCCTTAATCCTTCTATTGCATCAACCATCCCTGATTCAGTCCTAAATCACTTGTTACTTTGATCTAGATCAAATCTTGTTACTTGTTTCATGTCATTGATGTGGGATACATTAAGGCCCTCCTATGACGAGTCTTTTCCTGTCGACTTCAACTGATTATCCAGGAATTAAAATTAGAAACTTGTTGGTACCTTGGAACTTCCATGCCTTAATGGCAGGTTTCCTCACTTTCGGTAGTGGGTTTTCATTATCGACCCCTGATCGAGAGATTTCGTCGAGTGCTCGAACTCAACTCATTAATTCACATTCATTGGATTGTACTAGTGTACCTTGGGATTCATTGACATTAATGGTGATTTCCCTCGCACTTGTTAATGGTATACACTAATGACCGGTAATCAAGTGGTTTCTACCATGTTCGACTTCATCACATGTATTCACATGGTTAGATTCGTACTATAGAGTGGTGGAGATGAAGACCCCAGATATTTTCTTATAGATCTAGGTTGCGTTGGAGTCTATTCAGTGTATTGTTACATAGATCCACATTGTATGTCTAGTGGCTATGTTCAAATTTGAGTCTTTAACACATAGATCCACGGTGCATTTTTGGTGGTTATGTTCAGATTTGAGTCATATTGGCATGGATCCACAGTGTATGTTTGGTGGACATGACCTGTCTTACTTGACATGGATCTTCGCATGTCGGCATTTATGCTTTGATTCATTTGTATTCTGAGTATGGGAATGCCTACCTCAGTGATGATATATTATTGTTCTGTATTTCCTTGTTTGTTGGCAGGTTTTCGACGGACCGTTCCTTGTTCCCTACACACACTCAACAAAGTATTTCAGCTATCACTTCTAACTTCATACTTTGGGGGGCTCTCTGTTACACATTATTTTTTTCATCCCTATGACTGTTAATTATGTAAACCTATATGTTGCCTTTACAGGGCTTAGTGGCTTGAGTTCCTGAATAAGGAAGGGAGAAGAACTTTTCCTGAGAAAAGAGGTTGCATTCTCCTTTGTAAAAACCCCATAAAAAAGGATGTTCACAGGTTGCTATATAGGCAGGGTGCGAGAATATATGATTCTCACAGGTTTCACTATAGTTGTGTTTCAAGAGGTTCGCAGGTTGCTCTATAGGTAGGGTGCGAGAATGCTTAGACATGGGAAAAATGAGCGTTTTCTTGAATCTTCTAGAAGGAGAAACTTCCATGGTTAGGCGACATCTGAATGGTTTGGAGCTTACTCGCTTTCATGATTTAGTGGGATCATCCTAACCTCCTCACCTTATCCTCTTCAGCTTATAAAAGAAGAGGAGCTCTCATGGAGAAGGGCTAAGTTGGATTTGGCTTGGAATTATTAGCTTGGTTAGAGTGGGTTTGAGTTCTTCCTTTGTCAAGATAGATTGTGAATACCATCAGATCTGTGCTCTCAGAATTCTTGGAGTGAAAGTGTGTGGGGAATGAAGGATAGTTGGAAGGGACATTATGACATCAAGGCCATGGTTGTAATATCTCTTTCACATTTAATATGATACAATAATATGATTCTTTCCTATAAAGCTTGTTGTGTTTTATTGTATGATTCCTTGATCACATACATAGGTTTATATTGAGTTTATGCTATTACTATCACTCTTTTTGGTTGCATTCTTTTGCAGGATCATCATTGTATGAGTGTTGGAACGGAGCTAGGATGGATATAGCAAGAGGAATTGACGTTTAAATGGTATTTCACCTATCTCTCTTTAGTTAGTAAATTCAATATCTAAAACTTAAGGAAAGCGTCATGTTCTGGTGTGTTTTGTTCTAGATCTAGGTGGATCTAGGGATATTAGTTAGTGTCCATAGCTACTGATATATCCGATAACAATACCTTTTGCCCATTTTGTAAAGGCTCCTCAAAAAAAAATAAGGCATGTCTAAAGGAAACCCCATGAAAATCATGAGCAAACGCAGATGATAAAGAAACAAAAGACCAAAATGTCCTTCACAGGTGACAAATTGTTTCAACACAGCAAGTAGACCATGCCATCAAGCTTTCAGTAAGGATATGGGCATACCTTTGTCACATCTTTTTATCTTCTGAGATGTAAAGAGAATACTCCAAGGAACCTCTTCAACCTTTGCATTTTTGAACCACCTTTGATCGCTCGCAGGGTGTCCTGTAGCTTGTCTCAAGAAATCCTATGTAACCTCAATTTGAACATCACCCACCTTAGCTCTACACCCATTGAAGGAGAGAGTGAATTCCTGAGAAGTTTGTAGATTGAAACCCTAGAATTTTATGAGGAAAACCAACCAACCATTACTCTCAAGATACTCTCTGGCATCATCATATAAGAGAAAAGTTTGAATGCCATTAGGTTCAACTCTAACAATAGGATCCATATTGAATGAAAGGGAAATCAATAAAACACAACACGTAGGGAGGGTTTGTGAGAACAGACCAGAGCCATACCCCAAACCTGAGAAACACCAACAATCTATAGTGTATGGGGAGAAAATACATAATGAAAGGACAAGAATTCATTTAAAATAAGTGTGAGGGGTGTTGCAGAGACCGAGACCGAGTCTTGAAATGATGATCTAACTGTAATCGTATTGCCACCTTTCATAAAGTACAAGATAGGACTAGAGCATTAAAATGAAAATAAGAGTGCAACATAGTGGGTTCGATCATATGGTTTGGGAGGTTGAAATTCGAAAATCAAAACCTAGTAATGAGGAAACATATAACCAATAATCAAACAAAAAAAACCATACCAATGCTCAAATAAAAAAGGTCCTTTGTTGATATAACTAACAATCCTTAAGCATGTTTGGTGTTCAAGGAATCGAAACAAAGAGAATAGTCTTCATAGCAAGGAACAAGGCTTCATTAAAAAACTGTAGAAACAATTTGCCTTCAATAATTTTTTCAAACAGAATGGTAACACAGTCACAAGTTTTCATGCTTCGTTTTCATGCTTTCAGTCATGAACAAAGCATAAAAAAACAATAGGGAAAAGAGACAACTTACAATTGTCATTTCGAAAATTTCTCATGAAGAATAATAAAAATAGATGACCCTAGTTAGGCAGCTATATAGATCATTTAATTGATATAAAAAGTTAAAAAATATGTTGGGCTGCCAACATAAGGCTATTTCAATACATACATTCTTAGAGTACCCTCAATTATCTTGTTATTCATGTTTGTTTGTATGTTTGAATCTAGTTCATATGTTGTACTAATTTATATTGGAGCTCTGTCATAAACAATTTCCTTAGGCACAACATTTAGCCTGGCATTTCCTTCATGTAAATTACTTCACTATTGGTTTCCTTGTGAGTTGTCAACCTTAGCTAATTTATCCACCACTTCCATGATGGAATCATGTTGCCTCACTATTTTGTGTAGATTAGTAATAAAATACACTATCACAATGTCCCATGTCCACTTAGGTCCAATGGGAAATGGCTATAGTAGTCCAAATAAATGTCTATGTCCAACCTTTTCCTTTTGACATTCTAGACATTTGGGTATGTAATAAGACACCTATTTATTGATTTCTGGAAAAATTTATTGGCTTCTTACAACTTCATTTGATCATTAGGATCACAATCCCAATAGACTTGCAATAGACTTTCAATCACTAGGATCACCATCCGAATCAGAATCAGTGAAACCAACCTATAAAGAAGTCCCCCCTCAACTCTAATGTATCATGAACTAAGATGTACCCTAGGCATATCGAAGTACCCTTTTAGCTTCTTTCCAATTACTTTCATGGGGTGTTTTCATATACCAGGAAAAAATACCAACAACAAAGGAAATATTAGGATAGGTATGATTAAAATATAATAGGCTACCAACTAACTAATAGTACAAACTGGCATCAACATCAAGAGAAATATAGGTGGAAACAATATTGAGTCTATACTAGAAGGGAGTAAGGGATGGTTTTAGAAAAATCCATGAGAAAGCAGTGAAGAAGGTCACATGCATACTTATACTATAAAATAAATACTCTTTACTTGATTTGCAATACTTGGAGGCCAACGAAATAGTGCAAATATCCTAAGTTGGTAATTACAAATTTATTCTTAAAGATGGTGTTTACATGGTTTAAAAGTTTAGGGTCACTACTAGTTAGGATCTAATCATCAACATAAAAAAGAAGGATTATGATATGGATTCCTACTTTCCTGGTATAGTAATTAGGATCAGAATGGAATATACAAAATCCATTGTCAAGAAGAAAGCTATCCATTTTTTCATACCAATACCAGAGATATTTCTTAACACCATAAAGAGATTTCTTAGGGAGACAAACAAAGTGTTGTGCCAGGCACTACAACCCTCCATTTTCTAGGTTTCCATTGTGCTTTTATTTCAGGAAAATTGAGCCCCCTTCTTTTTACATGTTTTGGAAATATTATTCCATCACACTCTCTATTTATCTCAATCTTATTTGGGAATTCTTACTTATGAGAAGAAAAATTGGCAAAAGAGATTACTTGAAGAAATCATTTTTTGAGCAAGAAAAAATCACCAAAGTTTCCTCTAACTCATTTGATGTACATCGAAGGAGTTCCCCTCACACTCTTTGATTAACCTCTTATCATGCAAGTTGAAATCAATTCGTCTTATAGTATCATAGGATTTGGTTTCAACTCCTTTGATACCCATTATAAGATTTTCCTCCATGTTCATCTATGTGATTGGAGGACTCAATCCCAAGTCCTCTAACCATAAATATATTATCAACTACCACATTAATTGTCAGGTCGTCAACTTCTTTATATTTACCTAGCATCCCCAAATTCCCATTATTTATATAAGGTGTATAGGGGAAGCAAGATCACTCTAGAAATAGAACGTTTTGATCCCTTCACATTCACACTCACAACCTATCCAAATCTTCCACATAGTAGTAAAGGTTTCCAGGTATGTCTCAACATTTTTCCTCCCTTGCTAGGGTTATGATTATTCTTAGTTTTTATTTGTTTTATTTGGAATACATCCTTTCATCTATTTGTCTTGATCCCCTACCCCTCTAAAACCAACGCCATTTATCTATTGTCCCCAACCCCTTCATTTTTCCTTCACAATTTTAGTGTTTTCACTTCCCTTCTAGCCTAGATAGTGTCTAGAGTGCTCCGAAAAATAACTTAACCAACATTTTATTTACCAAGGAGGTTATCGATGAAACTAGTGACAGTTAACATGAACTTCCATCCAGAGAAAAACACTTGGGATTAGGTTTTTCTTATCTGTCTAACTTCAAAAATCGAAACCATGGTCTTTTTCTTCTTATTTGTCTAACTTGGGATTCTTCCAACGGTATTGGAAGAATCTGAATACTTATATTCGTAGACACAATTTTGCAGGTTATGTGATGTAGAGCATAGGATTTGAAACATAACGAGTATTTCAATCCGTGACTAGTGGGAGCACTTTGAGTGGAAATAAGCCCGACTGCAAATGACTGTGTCTTTTGTAGATCTATCTTTTAAAAAGGTTGGGCCTGGGAAATGACAGACCCCCCCCCCCCCC